>BSBK01006287.1:0-275000 GCA_027943335.1 Chamaecyparis obtusa | reverse complement strand
GTCATTCTTAGTACAAGTAGCACCTATAATACCAAAGGGATTTCACTTTTAAATTTATGGGATCAAACTGAAACAACATCTGTAAGATTGACTAGTGCCAAAATGAGGGCAAAAAGTCATATAGAGAGCATTCCTCACTATAACATCTCAAACTTGACTTGAAGATCTTAATATAATGTTATCACTTAGTAAAGACAAGATCATCAATATATGCATGTCACATAGCCATTCTTAATAATCCATTTGAAGACATACAATTATTGTTTCATTTATTAAAATAATTATACTTCTCCTAGAACATAAGGCAATAATAAATAGAATATCACAATAGCAAATATGTCTACAAAGTATGAACAATCCTTGATTATTTCAACTTAAAAAAATTTACACTTCAAATTAAAGACAACCATATGACATAACTCAACCATGAAATTCTATTTCAAGACACGAGAGATATTACACTTTAGAAACTCCTGGCTACTTATTATGAACCTTGACTCTTGACACTATACAATTTTACAACATTCTACTTGCTTTCATAGAATTCAAAAGATTTGGAAAAAAGAAGAAAAGAGAAGAAAGAAGAATTAATAGAGAAGAAGATATAACATCCAGCTTGCTCAGCTCTCACATGTCTCTTCTTCAAGATTTGGTTTTCTTAGTCATCCTTCATCTAACTATTTTTTTTCTTTATTATACCTTTCACCATGCACTTGAGACTAAAAATTCCCTCTTAACAACCAATATATACATTGCCATCAACTGAAATGTGTTATATCTATTACAATTTTTTTTTGTAAAAACATTGTCATGAGTTTTTGTTAGGAATGGGAACACTAAGAGGGAAGGGGGGTGTGAATTAGTGTTCACTATATTTTATCTTTTTACTTAATCTTAAACTGAACTTAAATACTTAAGTACTAAAATGAACATCTACATAAACATAAAACATGAAATCAACACATAACACCAATATGGTTATGGGAAAACCCAAATAGGTAAAAACCCCAGTGGGAATTGACACCCACTAATTATGTACTAGTGTTTTATGATCTTTTTTAGAAGATCCTTAACCCTGTTAGGAGTTGCTTTACAATGTATTTAGTATAGTAGACCTTGTCAAGGGTCAGACCCTATTAGGAGTATTTTACAATAAACCCTGTTAGGGGTGTGGACTCATTATCCTAGAGCTCACTGCTCAAGTGGTGAAGGCTATAACCTTTTGATCTCAGATAAACACTTTATCTATTGGATGAACTGTCACTGTGACACTACTTGTTTGATTAGTTCCTTTGATGTGTTGATGCTTTGACCTCTTGCAAAGCTTTAATACATCTTATCAACTCTTCGTGCACTTCTACTATGCTTATCTCAACTCTATAACAACTCTCATCCTAATTACAATGGGTGCATCTCGTATTTATATGTGCATACAAAACAAATAACTAGGTCGGCCCTTTAACTGATTACATACAATGCTTTCGATTGAATTGGCTCAAGCGTGTTTACAAAAAAACACAATTATATGTCGGCAACCTAATTACAATAGGCGCATAGCCTTTACAACATAAGAATATAACCGCAAATCAAAATGCCAACAGTTAGTTGCTTACTCTGTTCTTCTCTGGCACACACTAGCTATGTAACTTCAACTGTTTGTAACTTTGTCATACATGCATATCTTATCATGCGCTCATAGACTAAGCATGTATATGATGTTACCAACTTAACTCCTAGGGAGCATACCATAACTCGGTCATACACATGTGCGTTGATGCTCTAATCTTCACATTCTCTGTATATTGTCCAGTCTTCAACACTTAGCTAATTTCTGATCTTCTCATCAAGTGCGCTAACTCCAAAACACTATATGACTTTGTTGCCATAATGACACTAATATATTAAGTCATATACACTAGTATAGCCAACTTTCCAATAATCTCCCCCTTTGTCATTGATGGAAACAAAGGAATATGGAAAAGTTGCTAGTTGTCCCTTAATACAAATTTTTTTTGTCGTATATCTTATACATAAACTTCTATCTTATATCTCCCTTATACATATCTATAACTCCATATTCTATACATACTCCCCCTTTGATATTAATGAAAAAGGTGTTACAAAACTGTAGCTACAAGTACTTACTGTGAAAGAACATTTGGATATGCTATATACAAGTTTTGGATCTCTTTCTTCCAAAATGTGATCAATGAATTTACAATCTGGAGATGGGTGCATAGTGCATATTGTAGATTCTCCATCTTCTCCAAATCTATGCTAGGACCTTGATCATATGTCACCAAGGTGGCATCGATCTCCTTGATATTCTGATTGAGTATATCTAATGAGGGCACAAGAGCATTCCTTAGCTATATTTGCCTTGCCCTCATCTTGGACATCTCCTTTTCAGCCTTTTCAATCTTGTCAATTTAACCTTGATATACATTATTGCACATATTTACATCAGTGGATGGGTCTTTCACTAATTTCTTTACTTTCTCTATCATAGCTTCTGCCTCTTGTATTTTCTTGAAGTGGACATCAGTTAACTTGTCTGATCCATGCATTTAGCAATGATTTTCCTTCCTTTTTATGAAAACTCTTTAAAGGTTTCTTGTCCAACTTTGAGTGAACTGAGGTCAAGTGAGAAGTTGCTGATCAATTCACTTAGCCTTTTCTTCATGTACTTCTCTTTTGCAACTTGAGATGCAGATTCTTCCAAGATGGAAAAATTGGTCTTAAAGGCTGTGAGGATGTTGCTAACATCATCAAATGAATGTACCTTAGACACTTGTTTGTCTAAAGGTAATAAGCTATTCAATATGTTGATTGATTCAACAAAAAGTGGGTTCCTCATTAGCTACTTTTCTTTAGCCTTCTCCATAGCTAAGACACTGATCTTGATCAGGTCTTCTTCTCCGCATGAGTCCAAATTGGTTGTGTCAGGTGTCAAACTTGACAACAATGCTGCTGAGGGTGATGGAGTAATGGGAGTGTTATCCATTACTTCTAGCTTTACTTTTCTTAGTATTTGAACTGATGGTTCATCTATTGTTTCATTTCCTTTTTCCTCTTCTCTATTTTCTTCTTCTTTCTTTTCTTCTTCTTTTATTTTTATTTTTATTTTTATTTTTCTTTTTCTTTTTCTTTTTCTTTTTCTTTTTTTTTCCTTTTTCTTTTTCTTTTTCTTCTTCTTCTTTTTCTTTTCTTCTTCCACTTTTGTCATATTTTCAATTAGTATTTCTTGTAGATTGGGAGAAGTGTTACTACATAAAATTTTAGCTTCTTGTGTACTCACAAAAAAAGCTTCTTCAAACCTATCCAAGTCTTTATCCATGTCCGCCATGGCTATCTCTACATTGTCAATGATAATGGTGCTATCCTTTAGTGACTCTGTCATGGGCACAACCTTATCTATCTCTATTTATGTTTCAACTGTAGACACTGAGTCCTAGGAACCTATCACTAAGGCATTAGTGGGCTCTGCTACCTTGACTTCCTTTGAGGGCACTTGAGTTGTGGGCGTAGTAGATGGGTACATGTGCCTGTTCAAGAATACCTTCTCAAAGACTTTCTCTGTCTCTTTGGATACTAATTCATAATTTTTATCCATTATATGTAGGGTCCTTGACTTGGGTCTAGGATGTGGCTTCACCAGATCTAACAATAACTTCTTCTCTGCTAGAGTGCTTATTGGGAGGGTTTCATCTAAGATCTTTTCTCTTATCCTTAGGTCCTCTTCAATGGTCTGTCTCTTTTGGAATTTTAGGATGTTCCACACATTATCTAGAATCATAGTTTTCAGTTCTAGGACTATTTTCTTGAACTTCAACATGTGTTTGACAATCATTCCATGAATCTCTAACTTGTCAATTTCACTATACTTCTCGTAGAACTTCCCTACTTGATCTATCCTGCCTTCATCAATAATTCTTATACTCAACACACTAAGACTGAGTTTAAAGCTTACTTCGGGAGGTGCCTGAGTATTCTTCATGTTCCTTGTTACTTGCGAGGATGGATGACTGATGCTAATCTCCTTCTTCCTCTTAGGCATTGCCTTATACTCAAGATGAGCAGTAAGGTCAATGGTTTCAGTGGGTGCAGAAGGGGTATCACTTATTTTACCCTTTTGATCATCAAATTTTTCAATTTTTACCTTCTTCTTCTTTGGGTCATTAGATTCTTTCTTTGTTGTGGTTGCGCTCTCCAATTCCAAAGAAATCTTCTCTTCCCTTTATTTTTCTAGATATGCATGTGATACTCCATGGATTCTCAAGATCTCTGAAGTAACCTTGGCAACTTTTATTTTTGTTGCTATGATGTTTAGAACATCATCAACTTTTCTATTTTTCTCTTCATAGGTTCCCCATCTACACTCATTAGGATCTTTAGGGGTTGATAGCAATACTTGTGCATATGATTATAGGACTTGTTCATCAACCTCATATCCAAGTGGATGGATCCACTTTGTTCTTGGCTCAACTGCTTCCATACAAGTTACATCAGTTTCTACCATAAAGCAAATGCTATCCTTGTATTTCTCAACAATACTCTCTCGTATTCTGTACCTCATCTACATTTTAGCCCTAAATGTCTTCAATTCCAGTGTCATGTAATCTCTTAATGTGCTCTTAGTAGATGCATTGAAGGAATCTGTGGCATAGTAGGAATAGTCTTGTCTTGGTATAAATCTAACACTTTTCCAATAATATGGAAGTACATATATATGATTAGGGACCCAAACCTAAATATCTTGGTCTTGTCATGCTTGATGGCCTTAATATTGTCTATAAGTTGTGTGTGCAGGATCTCACACAAATTGAACTCTCCATTCTCTCCCACAAGTCTTATTGCTGCAAGAATTGTGGTTGCAGACACATTGTTCACCTTGCTGGTGTGTTGGAACTTGTATCCTAGTATCATGGACATCATTTTGATGTCATCTTGCTCAATAGGCTCTATAGTCATTCAACGCCTATCACTTCTTGACTTGCAAGTTTTCTCAACAAGTTTCCTCACATCTTTGCCTGCTGGAAGGATGATGCATGTCCTTGAGAGGCTTGTCATCTCATGAATTAGGTCACTTGTAATCCTAATTGACACTTCACCTATCCAAAATAGGTCATCATGGATCCTGCTGAGTAGGATCTTGATCTATTATGATTCGTAGAACTCATATGCCATAGCATATTCCACTATAGGATGATTATTCCACTGCACATACTCATGCATGAAGGTTTTATCAGGTTTCATCATTGTTTCCATGTGCACCCTTATTCTGTCCAATCCTATTGGTTCTTTCTTACAATATATGTATGCCCTAATGTCTTTGACATGCATAACACCCATAGGCATGCGGGAGAATGCCCCTTCTAGATCATTCAATGTGGATTTGAATGGGTGCCTCTTAAATACATATCTTTTCTTCTCCGCAACATCAAATACAATAGGAGTAGCCATCACTTACTTGTAAATCACTTTCTTAATGGTTTCCAAGATCTTCTGAATCAACACGATGAACTAGGGTTTTTGTAACTGATCAAATGCATAGCTAATCACTGATGAATCAATCTGCAATCCTTCATAATCAAATGCTAGGGCTCTTCTACTCTTCAATCACTCTAAATTCAAATGCAATAAGAGATTTACAAACTTTTGTGTACTTTAAAGTATAAATTTTGCCATTAATGCTTGTCGCATAAACCAGGTTGTCGCTTGAAAATTTCTAACTTTCATTCTATAAACAATCAGTTAGTGTGCTATTGCACATAGGTTCTACTAGTCTTCAAAATCTTAAGTCCAAAGGCACATACTCTGAGGGTGAGTATACCGGCCGCGCAGGGGTTTAGAGCTAAATTAGCTCCCCCTATGACCCTAAGGGCCATTTATCCTAATGTAGAGGGTGTGTCCACTGTGGATGCATCCAATACATATTCATCAACCTTATCCTTCTTTACTTCTGACCGAATCAAGCTCGTATCCTCTAAAGCTTTCACAAACTTGACTTCTCCTTCGGTATCCAATATTGGTTCTTCGGCCTTTTTAGGGATTTCCTGACCTTGCATCCTTGATCTACAAAAATTAGAGATGTGTCCAACCTTGTTATAAGAGTGATAGATGACTGGAGGCCTTATATTCCTTGGCGCATTGACATGGGTCACCAGTTTACATTTTCTTGCTGAGTGACCATTATAGTTACATATATAACATGTAACATTTTGAGAACTTCTTACATTTGACTGATTCTGATTTCTCTAATTATGCCGAGTTGTGTTCTTCTGACTTGTTTTATAATTCATAGCTCTATGACCAAATTTATTGCATGAATAACAATAACCATTGAAAGGTCTTACCTCTGTATAGTTTTTTGCTATATGTCCATGCTTGTTACATGCATACCAAGTTTGATCTAATGGCTTGCACTCATTCTTGGATGGTTCAATATGATCTTTAGGCTGACTTCTAGTCTCCTTAGCATTTGTAGTGTTTTCTGGTGCTTTCATTCTTGCTAACATATTGTCAATCTGATTTTGTGCTTCATTGTATCCAATATAGCTAGTATCTCCTTTGAGTCTTCTTGCATACAATTGAGATTCTATTAAATCAGAACTGGTGTGTAACTTATCAATGTGATTCTTTGTCTCTTTTAATTCAGATTCTAAGATTTCTTTGCAGTTTCTTAGCTCCAAAATTTCCATGTTTGCTTGCCTCAATTCTTCATTCAATTGAAGGTTCTCTTTGATCTATTCACTATAGACATCTTGGTTGTTGATTAGCTTGTCATCCAATTCTTCAATCTATTCTTTCAAGGATGAATTTTCTTCATTATCTTTTTGATCATTATCCCTAAATCATTGGTAGAGCATTGTTTCAAATCCTTTCTTAGCCTTTTGATGACTATTTGAGCATCATTGAATTTTTCCTTTAGTTCTTCAATTTATTTTTCATATCTATCTAGGTCTTCAAGAATAGCTTCAAGATTTCTTTTCAGATGTTTCATTTCTACTTTGTCCATGATCTCCTCAAGTGGTTAAACTTCTTTGCTGAGGACCATAGCTCTGATACCAATTGTTTGGAATGGGAACACTGAGAGTGGGGGGTGAATCAGTATTCATTGTATTTTATCTTTTTACTTAATCTCAAACTTAACTTAAATACTTAAGTACTGAAATGAACATCCACATAAACATAAAACATGAAATCAACACATAACACCAATATGATTACGGGGAAACCCAAATAGGTAAAAACCTGAGTGGGAATTGACACCCACTAATATTCTGTACTAGTGTTTTATGATCCTTGTTAGAAGATCCTTAACCCTGTTAGGAGTTGCTTTACAATGTATTTAGTATAGTAGACCTTGTCAAGGGTCAAACCCTATTAGGAGTCTTTTACAATAAACCTTGTTAGGGGTGTGGACTCACTATCCTAGAGCTCACTACTCAAGTGGTGAAGGCTACAACGTTCTGATCTCAGATAAACACTTTATCTTCTAGATGAACTGTCACTATGACATTGCTTGTTTGATCAGCTCCTTTGATGCGCTGATGCTTTGACCTCTTGCAAAGCTTTAATACATCTTATCAAATCTTTGCACACTTCTACTCTGCTTATCTCAACTCCATAACAACTCTCATCCTAATTACAATGGGTGCATCTCATATTTATATGAGCATACAAAACAAATAACTAGGTCGACCCTTTAACCGATTACATACAATGCTTCCAATTGATTTGGCTCAAGCATGTTTACAAATAAACATAATTATATGTTGGAAACCTAATTAAAATAGGTGCTTAGCCTTTACAACATAATAATATAACCATAAATCAAAATGCCAATAGTCAGATGCTTACTCTGTTCTTCTTTGGCACACACTAGCTATGTAACTTCAACTGTCTATAACTTTGTCATACCTGCATATCTGATCATGCAATCATAGACTAAGAATGTGTATGATGTTACCAACTTAACTCCTAGGGCACATACCATAACTCAGTTGTACACACGTGCACTGATGCTTTGATCTTCAGGTTCTCTGTATACTGTCCAGTCTTCAACACTTAGCCAATTTATGATCTTCTCATCAAGTACACTAACTCCAAAACACTATATGACTTTTTTGCCATAATGAAAACACTATATTAAGTCATATACACTAGTATAGCCAACTTGCCAATAGTTTTGTCCTAATCTAAAACTAGTAAGCTAGTCACAAAGAGACACCCAATGTTAGAGTGTGTCCATAGAAGCTAGGGTGCTAGTTTGGATCCCAACCATGTCTGTGAGCCATGTCCCTATTTCACTATGGATATTTTGATTGCAGGGAAGGGTAAATTGTAGGATTCTCACCATCTGCCCTCTTAGAAGAGACCCACAAAAAAGATCCTAGGGTGAACTGGGCTTAGAAAAGTTCACACCTTTAGGTGTTGCAACCATTCTCCAATCTATATCCCTACATTGAGGGAGAAATAAAGTAGTAGCCTTAAGGGAATAAACTCCTAATAGACCCCAACAAGCTCCCATAATTTGGGAATAAGCACTGACGGTGGGCCAATTAGGTTAAGAAATCCCTATAGCCACCGTTAGAATCTAAGAAATCCCTACAAACACAAAGTTTAGCATCAACCCATGATCCTTATATGCTTCTTACAATAGGGCCTTCCACAGTTCTCAACCTCATGCAACAAACAATGCCACTCATGAAAATTCTTTCTATCAACATCATGAACACACAAACAACCATATAACCAAAAAGGAACAACTATAAAGAATCCAAATAATCTCATCCATAGTCAGCTATAAATATCATTCCTCGAGGTTTCAAATTGACTACCACAACTTTCTAATTCAAGCAATATCTGTACTTAAGTTCACAATTGTGAAATGTTTTCAATTTGATATTCTTGGTTATCACAACATTTTATAAAAGGAATGGTGACAAGTCATAATTATTCTTTGATCTTCATAGTATTTCATGAGTATATGCAACATCCTTTAGATGTCACTTCTAATATGAAACCCATATTTTGTCACTCTCCAATCCCCAAAATATAGTAATTTTTTAAAAAATTGTATAGCATGGAAATATTAGATCACATAGCAATAGATATGGAAACTAGTTACTGGCTCAACCTATATTCGACCACATAATAGTCAACATGGTCTAAATTGTATAGAATCCCTTCAACATGTCTCCAAACATGTGTCACCACCTCGTAAAACTGTAAGCTTAAAGAGTTGTCTTCTAAAATTTTCACAAAGCTATGACTAACTCATAAATGACCAATTAGTGATAAAATAAGAAGAGGAAAATAAATGTCTCAAAAGAATTATATCATAACAATTACTTGTGATTGAAGATTTAAGATGGCCAAAGAGCGATAGGAAAAGAAGAGAAAAACACTAAATTTTTAATTTCCAAAAGGTTAGAAAAGGTGTAAATGAGTAGTGTGTTGGGGATTAATTTGGAAGGACAAGAAAACACCAATTGGAAAGACTTGGACAACCTTCTTCACTTTCAGATGCACAAGACTCAGAAGGGTATTCCTTATTTAAAGTATGTACATATGATAGATTCATTCTAATGGCCATCTACAAACCTTCAAATGTGGACAATTCTCAAATTTTATGTATATGAGGCTTTTATTTCATCATTTGAAAAAGTAATCCCATTGGCTTTAACAAACACTAATAACACATAAATTATATATCTCCGTCTTAGAATGATGGAGGAGTGTTATATGGATACTTTTAAATGCATCCTCCACATTTTTCTAAGGACTGTGGAGATACATGAACATAGATAAATTAAACAAAAAAGAAAAGAACATAAAAGAACATTAGATTTGATTAATTTGATTTTCAATTTGAAACCCCTCCATGGTTCTCAATAGTCCAGTTCCCAATCTCAGGCTATGGAGAGAAAGTGAAGCCATGACATAGATCCTATGAACAAATGAAACTTAACTAGTGGGTTTTGAAGATATTAATGCTTAATATTAACAAGATCACTCATGTTATCATAAAGTTATACTTCAAAAATCTATTTCATACACTAAAAATCATTGTTATATGCACAAAGAAATGTAACTCTCTCCTTGAGAGAGACCCATAAACCAATAACACACCCCCAAGAAAAGTGCAAAGAAAAAGTCAACCATCTTTAATGTATTGAATTCATATGATTTAAAGTATAAAAGGTTGGAGACAACTTTATGACATTATCATTTATAATTGTAAAACTAGTTAACATTTCTCATGAGATTACACTATCTAAGAATTACATTAACCTTCAACAACCTGAAACTAAACCCTATCCTAGTTACAAGCTACAAAGCATTTTCAAAACCAGAACCCCCTTTTTATGGCCTTGGAATTCCTTTTATATTTAAGGAATGCAAAAAGCTGTGGACCACTAACAAATATTTTATTCTACTACCATTAATCTTTCTACTTGGCACACTTTAATGCTTTTTTGGTCAGTAGATCTACATTTAACGTTTTAGGGATAGTTTGGAACCTAGACTACATGCTCCTAAGCCATGTCCCTACCACATTATGGTGAATATGGATAGAGATAAATGAAAATGTGGGATTATTACCATCTCCCCCTTAGAAGAGAGACTTGAGAATAGTACAGTGGGTGAACTAGGCTTATCCAAACCCACACCTTTAGGTCCTAGAGCCATTCCCCTATACGTATCCTAGTCCTAAGGGTAAAATAGAATGGTAGCCCTAACAGATGAAACTCCTGATAAACCCTAGCACACTCCCACAATTTGGCAATAAGCACTAACTATGGGACCATTAGATTAAAATATCCCTACAACAAAAAACTACAACATCAACCCATAATCCTTATATACTTCTTGCAACAGGGCCTTACCCAGTCTCAACCTCATGCAACAAACAATTTCACTCATGAAAATTCTCACTATTAGCATCACAAAAACATAGAAAGCCATCTAACCAAAAGGGAATAGCTATAGAGAATTCACATAATCTCATCTGCAGTTAGCTATAAATGACATTCCTCCAAGTTTCAAATTGACTGCCACAATATGCTAATTTAGGCAATCTTTGTATTGAAGTTCGCAACTGTGGAATCTTTTGAAGTTGACATTCTTGGTTATCACAACATCTCGTAAAAGGAACAACAAAAAGGTGTAATGATTCTTTGATCTACACCATATTCTAGGAGTAAATGTAACATCCTTCAGATGTCACTTCTGATATCAAACTCATCTACCATCACTCTACAATCACAAAAATGTAGTAAAAAATTCTTGAATTGTATAGTATGGAAATCATGACTTACATAGAAAATGATCACTAGATCAACCTATATTCAACCACATAACACTCAATATATTCTAAATTATATACACTCCCTTCAACATTTCTTCAGAAACCTGTTGCTGCCTCGCATAACTATGAGCCAAACGAACTATCTTCAAAAAATGTCACAAGGCTACAACTAACTCATCATGAGTTACCTTTTATTCATTGCATCCTTGTGATCCATACACCTTAATTGTAGTTTAAACTTGCAAAAATGTGAGGTCAAAGGTCTTCAACACGTGTTAACCCATCAAAAGCATCCATCAATCACTAGGATGCCACACGCAAATTATTTCCTGGGGGCCAAAACTAGGTCCCACAAAACAAGTTGTGAGGCCATGACAAGGCATTGCCATAGCATTTCATTCTTCCTCGCAGCCTATGACTAGAAAATGTTTTCCCCACTAACCATTGTGAGGATGTGAGGAATTATCATGGTCATCAAAAACATCAACTCACGAGCTCGTGGGTCCAACTAACTTCCTTAAAAAAAACCCACGATGATGCGATAGGAAACACTTCTTGACCTTTTTAACATCTTCAACTTTTGACACATGTCTCGCTCTCACTTCCCTAAAAGCCATAAGTCTTCACTCTATAATAGTCTTTTGACAAATCATATCCACCACTAGTCCAATTGCTTCTCTCGCTTTCTCATGCCTGACAAAACCCACAACAAGAGGAAAAGGATTGCCATCCTTTGAAATCCATAAAAGATAACAAAAATAACTAAGCACACCAAGTCTAAATAATTAAGTATTATAAATCCTTAAACCCTGCCTCTTCTTAAAGAATTATATGATCTAGTTATTTTCTTTGCTACTCCTAATATCACCTAGAATTGCACACAATTTTTGAAATGATGAAAGAATATAAACTAATACAAACTAAAAAATGCATGTTTATGAGAAACCCTATGCAATATTGATATAATCCTTAGCTTTTGGACATGCTTCAAAGAATATATGTACCCAACATAAATAAAACAAAAATAATTGCCTTTAAAGCCCTCTGCCCAGGTGCACACTATTGATAAAAATTGACTCTTTTAAAATCAATCTTCTTCATAAAAATCGAAAGAATAAAGAATGCAAGTCCTTTGACATCCGTTGTGCAGGCAACCATGAACAATATTTCATAAAATTATGAAAAAAGTATAAATTCATAAATAGTTCTAGATTGCAATGGAAGTAGAGAAAGAAGAAAGTTACAAATCTCGAGACACATGCCTTTTATGTGTGTATGCATTGCAATCTGCAACTTCTTCAAAGTGGACTGTACTTATTCAATTTTCATTTCTTTCTACTGTAACAAATCTCAAAACCCTAAAACCCTCTTAAGACATTGTAAAAAAACTGCGAGATTCAATAATGGAAGTGTTTTTGAGCATTTGCAAATTTAAAGATTTCTTTTGCTTTTATTTTCCTTGTGGTGTTTTATATAGCATGGATTTTTTTCCCTCTGATTATGTTTTTGAGTGTTTTGACCGAAACAAGGATTGACCAAATTTATTTTATTTTAGTAGATGTGTGAATTTCACCTGAAAAAACACTCTTAAGTGGATTTAGTGATGAGTGGTAATTGGTATGTTTTTTTGTTGTCTATTCTTGAGAGACAAGTCGACATTAAGACATGACATCAAATAACAACAAAAATTACCTGTGATTTTGTGGTTCAACAAGAACTTTGTTATGTGACTGTTCCTGTAGCCATTGGAACTTTGTTTTATGACTGTCCCTCCAACCAAGGTAGAACAAAGTAACTTCATGTTTTTTTGCTAAAAACTACATTTCTGTTATATGTTTTTTTCCTTGACTTAGTTGTTGATTCATGTAATATGATTATGGTTTCATTTCATATGTTGTAATATTAGATATATAATAGAAAAATGTTTTATTGCATTAAATAAACAATAAATTCTCATTAAAATAATTTTATTTTTGGGTAGAACTCAGGTCTCCCAAAAGGTGAAGATGCTCCTCAAGATACAGATCTAGAATATGTTGGTTCTGATCTAGATCACAAGGTAGAGGATGATGATGATGATGATGATGATGATGTAGATACTGAGGTCGGTGATGATGATGACACCGATGATGACTGCAGTGGAAATGATGACCATGGTGGTGGTGATGACGATGAGGCAGTTACTACTAGTAACCAATGACATTCATGATCATATAAACTACATTATGGATCATTGTTGATATATTATTGTTACATTTTTATGACTTGTAGATCATATTATTGAGTTGATACATTTTAACATGTATCATTTTCACTTATATCATTTGGATGTGTATCATATTGACTTGTATCATTTTTAGTTACATAATTTATCATTTTTACTTGTATAATTTGTAAACAAATTTGGACAAGCATCTGCCTTTAGTGAGGGGGTTCCTATTTGTGGTTTTGGGTCATCAAGGTAAATTGAATTGACTGGGGTAGGAAGGGGTGCTACTTCCATTGGCACTGGATCCCTAATGAATGGAACTGAATATGCATATGCATTTGGATCCTAATAGTATAGAACTGAAAGTGTTGTTGATGGTGACAAAACTCTTGCTAGCTTTGGCTTTGCCCCTACACCTTAAGGATATGAAATTGGCACTGCTCGTGTTGAGGGTGGGTCTTGATCTTGATTTGGTGGAACCCCTTCTTATGTTACCCATGTATCATTTTGACTTATGTGTGACTATTGGACATGTATCACTTTGACATATTTTTGATCTACTGGCATATTGGACTTTCACTTGTTTTAGTTATATATGATGATCTAATTAGTATTGACTTGTTAATTTATATATACTAAAAATGGTCAAAATTTTTTGGATGAATATTTATTACATATGATGATTTAAATTTTCTACTTAGGATAGATGTTGTCAAATTCAATTAAATTATGCACATTTTTATGTGCACCTTCTTGTTGTCGACATGGGTTTCATGATTAGAATAAAATATATTAAATTAATAAGAAATGGAAGTAAAATAAGAAGCATTTTTAGAAGTAAAAAAGGAAGCAATGATGAAAGTTAAACCAGAAGAAAAACCTGACGTTATTTATGAAGCAAAAAAAGAAGCAATTAAGTAGAAAACAAAAGAGTAATAATGGAAGCAATTTTAGAAGCAACAAAAGATGTCAAAATAGAAGCAAAACTAGAAGCAACACAAGAAGAAAAATTGGAAGCCATATCAGAAGCAAAATCAAGAACACTAAATGGAAGCAAAAAAGGGAGCAAAACTAGAAACAACGTTAGAAGCAAAAATGGAGCGAAAATAGAAGCAAAATTGGAAGCAACAAGTAGCATAAAAATAGGCATGAAACTGGAGCAACACAAGAAGCAAAACCAAAAGTGACAAATGGTGTAGTAATGGAAGTAAAATTATAAGCAACATAAGAAGCAAATAAGGAAGCAAAACCAGAAGCATAAATGGGAGCAAAAATAGAAGAAAACTCTACAGTAAAATTAGAAGCAACATAAAAATTTAAAGTAGAAGCAAAACTAGAAGCAAAATAGAAGCATAATGGGAAGAAAAGATAGAAGAAAAATGGGAAGCAAACAGGGAGCAAAATGGGAAGCCAAACCAAAAGAAAACAAGGACAACTTATAACAAAAGCAAAACTAGAAGCACAACAAGAAGCAAAACCATAAGCAAAATGGGAAGCCAAACTAGAAGCAACAAAGGATGCTATAGTAGAAGCAAAACTAGAAGCATAACAAGAAGCAAAACTAGAAGCACAGTTGGAAGAAAAACCAGAAGCAATAGAAGGAGTGAACATAGAAGCCAAATCTAGCATAATATACAATAGAATACTAGGGCTAAAAGGTGACACAGTTTTTCACTTCTATAGCTAGTGCAAAAAATGGTGTAAACACATTTGTGAATCAACCCTCGATGAAACATACGGGTCAAGAAATGACATAAACTACGACGCTAAATACGATGCCAAAAGCTAGGAGCATTTGGGCACCATATTTTGTGCTAGCGGAAAGGTTGATTTCAGGGCCAAAATAACACTAAAAGTTGGTGCTATTTTAGGTGCTAGTGACATGGATTTGTTGTAGTATTTTTAACTTGTTAATGCCCTTAATGAGTGAAAAATTACCCCTTCAAGGACTAGTGTGTTCTCTCAAGTGAAAATTCACCTTTCATAGAGACATTGCCCATTTTTAGAGTGGAAATTCTATTTTCACGGGGGAAAAGTACAAGTTTGGAGTAGAAATTCTATTTTCACATGGACAAAGTGCAGATTCAGAGTGGAAATCCTATTTTCACAAGGACAAAGTGCAATTTCTAAGGGAAAAATTGATTTTCATAAGGATTTTACACATTTTGAAAGTGGAAAATCAACTTCCATAGGGATTTTGAAGTCTCTTTGCATAATTTTATCTTTTTATCCCAAATTAACAAATGAAATATGTCATTATAGCATATTTCAATCTATTTGACTAGTTAGAATGTCCCAACACTTAGAAATTTCCTTCCAAAACTTAAACAATCTCACCACTTGACCCTAGTGGTCCTAAACCCGTTAACGTTGGCCCATGTTTGCAACTTTGATGACTTGATCAGTTAAATGTTGCTCAACCTTTTAAGCTCTAAGCTGACACTTTCTACCACCAAAACCCTAAAACTACGATGAAAAGAGGGGGTCCCCATTTGCAATGGGGCGATGATGTGAAAAGGCCACAACAATACTCCCAAATTATGATGGGTCAAGTGGTGCATCAATAAGGTCATGGCTGAAAAAGTTGGATACATATTTCTTTTTGAATCCCATGCATGAAGATGAGGCTATTAAGTTTTCTACACTACATTTGGAGAGAGTAAATCACAAATGGTGATATCATGGAATGGTGACTTAGGGGCATGACTCTATTTCCACCATAGAAGACTTAAATCAATGATTGATTGAGAGGTTTGATAGGACAATCGAGAAGTTCATTTCAAAGAACTAGCATGACTAAAACAAGAGGGTAAGGTAGAGGATTATGTAGAAAAATTTCAAAGGTTGGTAGTAATGGTTTTGAATGTAACAAATAGAAGATTCATTGTTCTATTTTTTGAATGTTTAGCTGGACCTCTCAAGGGATTTGTAAGGTCATTTAAAATCTAAATACCTTCAACTTGTCATTACGTAAGCGTTTGATTTGGAAGAGTCAATGATTAAGAACAACTTTTCCTTTAAGGGGAAACTCAATCACGAGGACAAGAAGAATAAGATAATACAAGGAGGAGCCCAAAGTCCCACCCAAGTCAATAAGGAAGATAATAAGAAGCCAAATTTTGTGAGTAGAGACAAGTTGCATAGGAATAAGTTGTTCTTCACTTGTAAGGAGCCATGGGTGACTAGTCATAGATGTCATGGTAAGGGTCAATTGCATTATATTGAAGTTACTTTTGATGTTGATGATGCCATTGATGATACTTTAGAAAGTGACAATGAGGAGAAAGATACTACAACCTTAGCACATGGTGCCATGTATTTAGCTTTCAAGTTATTCTATGTATCAATCATTTAGAGTAAGAGGATTGGTTAATGGACAACAAGTAACATGCTTGGTGGAGAGTGGCGCAACTCACAATTTTGTGAGTGAGAGCTTGGTAGCAAGAGGAAGATTGCCATTTGAAGAATTTTTAGGATTTTATGTTATGATGGTTGATGGGTTTAAGAGGAAATGTAACAAGAGAGTACTACAAATGAACATTAAGCTTAAATATTACACCATCATTGATGATTTCTATATGATAAGGGTTGTTGATTCAGATGTAGTCATATTAGGAATCCACTGGTTACATTCTCTTGGGTGATACATTCATGACTTTCAACAAATGGAGTTGGAGTTTGCGGTAAAAGGGAAAAGATAATACTCAAGGCCTTGGTGAATGAAGCACCATGAGCACCAACAACAAGGGTGATCAAAACAATGCATAATCATGAGGTGAATGAAGAGATAACTTTATCAATTGATTCCCCAAGGTGTAAAGAGAATGTGAATGTAAGTAATTTCTTAGGCATATGACATTTTATCATGAGCTTTCAACCTATTATACATCCATGATGGGAAGATTGGGGTATGTAAAACATAAGAGTATACAAACACTCATGAGTCTGCAACATGTTGTTAATTGAATTTCAATCTACAAAAGAGTATGGAGTGGTGGGATTATGTTGAGACATTGTTGGCAAGAGAGTTGATGAGCATAACCATAAGAATACTTTCGCATGCTAGAGCTGAAAATTTCAATAATGTTGATGCATCATAGTCGAGTAGCAGTGTGATATAATCCTTCTCATAACACTACTACATTTGGGGCCAAATTTTGACAGAAGTTTCCAACAGGTAACTTTTTCTTACGAATTCGGTGTTTTTTTTTTGTAATAGGCCTCGCTGATGTCGATATTCTGATGGGTGTTTAATTGACCATTGGAACTCTGACAGATTCGGGGTATACATTAAAAAAAAAGTGAAACAGCCTCATCATTTTTATTTCGATTGGAGAGCGGGAGAAAAGGAGTGAAAGCTGAGCGCAGGAGAAGGTATGTGATTTCTTCATCTTTCGAGCCTTTGGCATCATATTCGAATGCATTTCATTTTATTGTTGAGGGAGTTTCTCTTTGAAATGACCACATTCTACTGGTGTCGTGCCCTAGCCAGTGCTTTATCTCTATTATTTGATGCTATTGGTGCTTGTGCTCAAGGATATCGATTCACTGTATTCAAATGTTTAAATTCATGTTTGTTGATATTACTGGAATATGTGTTTAATGATGCCATTGTATACTATTGTCATTGAAATGACCGCATTCTAATAGTGTTGTGCCCTAGCCCATGCTTTAACTCCATTATTTGATGTTATTGGTGCTTGTGCTCAAGGATATCCATTTTTTTGAAATGTTGACTGTGGTTATCAAATGGACAGCCTGTGAGTTTCTAGCTAGGCACCATTTGTATTGATAGCTTAGGGCATCAAATGTATTTTATCATTGATAGTTGAGACTTTGTTAAAAGGAAATAGGACAAAGAATGATTTTTATTTAGTTTCTCTATTTTGATCCCTAAGTGGCTTACAACCCTAGAGAAGTATATGCAGATTTACGGATCCAGTTGCAGGATACATAGCAGCTAATAATTCACAAGAAATCCATGCATCCAATTTGAATAGCAATTAATACAAAGAACTAGGATCCTCCAATGGCCCAATCATCTGGACCTTGACTGTCCCCTCAACTAGTGACCCTTCAAAACTGAGTTATCATGCAATCAGTGAGTGATCCTTCATTCTCCTGGTCTGCCCTACATCCAAACATATTGGAAATACATAATACAATGATAATAAGTCTTTTACAATCCCCCTTCCCCCAAGGAACACTATCAACCATCCCTTCCACATAGCATTTCACTATTTTATGAGTGGATTGTGCAAGAACAATTAACATTAAATAAGGAGCAAACTCCTCAACACATCTTGGAAACCATTGAATTCAATAATAAATGAAACCTAACACCAGCACTATTCCTTTCATAGTTGCAGGATACATAGCAGTCAATAATTCACAAGAAATCCATGCATCAAATTTTTATAAGGATATCCTACTAATCAATAGGAATTTTCTTGATATGACCAATGATTATGCATTTTGATGGCAGTGTGCTAGTTCAAAAGGATAATATAAATCTGAAACAATTTTTTTTGATTTTCTCAAACTATAAATGCGGTTAAAGGGAAAATATTATGTGGAAAACCCACAAACCAAGCTAGCAAATGATTGTACATCAAATTATTCCTATATTCATTCAAGTATTGCTATGCTTCAGCTACCTGACCTTTGAGCTTCATCTACAGGAATGTGTAGCTTTAAGATAGAGTTACTTCTTGGACCTTACAATAGGGTGGAATATGATCAAGATTTGTTTAGGCTGTATCTTTCTTAGTCCCATTGTTAGGTTCTTACGGTTCATGGTTTGAATCTATTATGGTTGTGTAAGGGATTTGTAGATGCTTTTTCTA
Organism: Chamaecyparis obtusa; assembly: GCA_027943335.1. Taxonomy (NCBI): domain Eukaryota; kingdom Viridiplantae; phylum Streptophyta; class Pinopsida; order Cupressales; family Cupressaceae; genus Chamaecyparis; species Chamaecyparis obtusa. Next base: position 255,628 of record BSBK01006287.1, on the reverse strand, counting down.
ACATAATTATTGGACACCGTGATTGGAACAACTGGTTGTTGGCTATTGTACACATGAATCATAACTGTCAATGGTTCTTTGTGTTCAAGAATTCGTTGATCACTCTTTGAGATTTATTGTCCCAGCTTTAAAAGAGTGATAAAAGATATAGTGAGTTCTATCTTTTCCAAGTGTTTTGTGGGTGCCATTATCTTCTAGGAGTAATTACTGGAACCAAATTATGTTCTTTGCCTCTAGTAAATATTGCAGACACAATCATCTTCTTGGTGAAGGGTTGCTTCCATCCCCATGAGGCACTATTGCATGGTTTCCATTCCCTTGTAGTATAGTGAACCTAATTTAATACAATTGTGCACTATTTTGGGATCCATAATTTATGGCCCCTACACTATGGTTGTTAGCCTAAGACAAGCCTACCTTTGCATATAATAAGAGGCCAACATGAAACAAACATCCAGAAGTTAGGGGGTTGTTCCTTGTCCATAATTTATTATTTAGGTGCTAAGTGATGATGGGTATATCATGTAATTCATACCTAGTGTGTCTCTTTCTTTCTCTCCACATTTCACATTAGGAGTATATGCTATAAAATACCAATGAAATCAACTATTGGTCAAATTTAATCAAAATTGTAGTATAAAGATTAAAATAGATCTTGAAGAAATATGGGAACCATTTTTGATAGATATTGTACAAATGAAGAGAATACTCATGCTTCAATGTGGAACAATTGAAGGACAATATTTTACTTTTATATGCACATCTGCAATGTTTTTGATATATTTCTGAGATAACAAAACCATAGAAAGAATAACATATGGAAGAAAGTAAAGAATAATGATCATATTTTGAGATATTGTGGAAACTTAAATGAAAGAATGCTTGGTGGGGTTATCATGCAATCAGCGAGTGATCCATCATTCCCCCCTCTTCTAGTGACCCTTGAAAATAGGGTTATCATGTAATCAGTGAGTGATCCTTCATTCTCCTAGTCTACCCTGCATCCAAACATATTGGAAATACACAATACAATGATAACAAGCCTTTCACAATCCCCCTTCCCTCAAGGAACACTATCAACATCCAAACCTTGACTATCCCCTCAACCAGTGACCCTTCAAAATTGGGTTATCATGCAATCGGTGAGTGATCCTTCATTCTCTTGGTCTACCTTGCATCCAAACATATTGGAAATACACAATACAATGATAACAAGTCTTTTACAATCACCCTTCCCTCAATGAATTACTATCAACATCCGGACCTTGACTATCCCCTCAACCAGTGACCCTTCAAAATTGGGTTATCATGCAATCAACGAGTGATCCTTCATTCTCCTGGTCTACCCTGCATCCAAACATATTGGAAATATACAATACAATGATAACAAGTCTTTCACAATCCCCCTTCCCTCAAGGAACACTATCAACAAGTGACCCTTCTTCTTATCAGCCATATCCAATGTTTCATTGAAGTTACGACCAAGAATGAAGGTCACCTTACCCATACCATTCATGGATTCTGAAATGTTGTTCCAAACTCCTGAAAAACTTTTCTATTGCTTCTTGTTGCTTCTTTAAATACTTCTTCTACCACAATGTCCTCCTACTCCATCTTCTTGATCTTCCTGGCTAAAGCGGATGAATCCACACACAATAACCCAAAATGAAGGGTTGTGTATCCTTTAATGAATCTCAGTCACTAGTAACACATGGATAGTCAAACTAGTAGTCTCCAAAGCATTCAATAAGTGAATATGAATGTTTGAAAACTTTCCTCTCAACTTCCCCAACCACTCCTAATCAGTTAGAGGGATATTTCTAGAATCTCCACTATTCCTATCCTTACCAACAATTCTTAAACATACTTTATCTGATATGATAATAACATGCTAAACTGAACCAATGGCATGTTCTTCATGTGGTACAAGGAAGATTTGGCTATCAAATCTTCCTTCGTGCAAGCTGAGCGTGAGAGAAGATATGTGATTTCTTTATCTTTGATTGGTATCTTTGACGGGCAACGTCTTTCGAGCCTCTAGCATCATATTCAACTACAAATTTCAAATGCATTGCATTTTATTTGATCATGAATGCTCATTGAAATGATTGCATTCTACTGGTGTCATGCCCTAGACCGTGCTTTATCTCCATTATTTGATGTTATTGGTGCTTGTGCTCAAGGATATCGATTCACTATTTTCAAATGTTTGGATTCACATTTTTTGATATTACAATTGATCATATTAGATAAAGTATGTTTAAGAAGTTTTAATGTCTAAACACTCAACTAATCCCTCTAACCGATTAGGAGTGGTTGGGGAAGTTGAGAGGAAAGTTTTCAAACATTCATATTCACTTATTGAATGCTTTGGAGACTACTGGGTTGACTGTCCATGCGTTAATATTTAGAAGAGATCAATGAAGTATTTAAAGACATTCTTACATGTTTGGAGAGGTTTAAGAGGCACTTATCATGATTGTACCCTCACAAACAATGACATAGAGTAGTTTTACTAAGTTTCCTTTCTCTATTTTGAGGTTTCCTCTTTGCCGCAGGGGTACAGTCAGAGGGTTCATTGAAAAAATTATCTTTTGAATGGTTACTATGAATATGAATGATTTGATATATCATATTGCTCATTTTACTTGAAGTTTGGAATAGCTTGTGCAAGGGTGAAAGTAGTTTTGATCATTTTGGTCGTGACTGTTCCTCTACACAGTTAGAAAATGTAACTATCTAATGATTATATGTAATGTTGAATGGATTAAATGCTTTATTCTTGGTAGAAGTGAATGGAAGGAATAGTGTTGGTGTTAGGTTTCATTTATTGTTGAGTTCAATGGTTTCCAAGATGTGTTGAGGAGTTTTCTCCTTGTTTAATGTTAACTGTTGATGCTAAATCCACTCATACAACAGTGGAATGCTATGTGATTGACAATTTCATACAACTAGTCCTTTGTCATGTATTAAATACAATCCAGTCACTTATTGAATGCTTTGGAGACTACTGGTTTGACTGTCCATGTGTTACCAATGTCTGAGATTCATTAAAGGATACAAAACCCTTCATTTTGGGGTTATTGTGTGTGGATTCAAATGTAGGTTTGATTTGGTTAATGTTTAGAAGATATCAATAAAGTATTTAAAGACAATCTTACATGTTTGGAGAGGTTTGAGAGGCACTTATCATGACTGTACCCTCACAAACAGCGGCATAGACTGGTTTTACTAAGTTTCCTTTCTCTATTTTGAGGTTTCCTTTCTCTACCGCAAGGGTATAGTCAGAGGGTTCATTGACAAAATGATCCTTTGAATGGTTACTATGAATGATTTTATATAGCATATTTCTCATTTTACTTGAAGTTTGGAATAGCTTGTGCTTGTGCTGGAATTCTTGGTAGAAGTGAATGGAAGGAATAGTGTTGGTGTTAGGTTTCATTTATTATTGAATTCAATGGTTTCCAAGATATGTTGAGTAGTTTGCTCCTTGTTTAATGTTAACTGTTCCTACACAATCCACTCATACAACAGTGAAATGCTATGTGATTGACAATTTCATACAACTGGTCCTTTGGTGTGTATTAAACAAAATAGAATTTTTAGCATATTATTATAATTCTATTTCTTTGTTGTAAACATGCCATTGGTTCAGTTTTGTAAAAAAAAATTCATGTACAATTTTTTTTTCTTCTATTTTTTCCATTTGATAAACATAGTCAACATTTCAAAACAGTGAATAACATCAAATAATGGAGATAAAGCATGGGCTAGGGCACGACACCAGTAGATTAAAACCAAACCAATGACATGTTTACAACAAAGAAATATAATGATAATAATATGCTAAAAATTCTATTCTATTTAATACACGCCAAAGGACTAGTTGTATGAAATTGTCAATCACATAGCATTTCATTGTTGTATGAGTGGATTGTGCAGGAACAGTTAAATTAAACATAGCTAGTGTTCTCTTTACTTTCTCAAATCTTTGCAAGTCAAGAACATTAGAGTTGTATAATACATTATTAGTATCCTTTTTCCATGGGTCCTAGGTCTTTGAGTCCATGGAAAGGAAATAGATTACAAAATACACTTCAAAACAAAGGAAAAACTTAGCAAATTCAGTCTAACTCACTGTAGATGAAGGAACAATCATGCTAATAGTTCCTCTAAGTCTTCCAAAACATTTATTGAACTCCCCTAAAGTCCTATTGGATCCCCAAATTGCTTAATCCAATCAACTTACATCAGGATCATGAGAAACTTCAAAGGATTAAAAACATTACTTGGAACATTCAAATCATTATGCTTTCAAATCAATTACCTATCGACATATCCCTTGCGAGGGAGAGAAGCCAAACACATAAAGAACATGCACATAAACACGACAGCTAAAAAACTTAAATGGAATACACCAAGAAGTACCAAATGATGAATGCTCAATTGTTGTAATGGCAAAGCATCAGAACCGTCCATTTCTAGAACTTGATTTTATAGTCTAAATGATTTTTCTATAGTCGTAATGATTTTTCTAGAACTTGATTTTGTAGTCTTAATGATTTTTCTATAGTCCTAATGATTTTTCTATAGTAATCTTAATGATTTTTCTAGAACTTGATTTTCTAGTCTTAATGATTTTTCTATAGTCCTAATGATTTTTCTATACTCTTAATGATTTTTCTTTCATCCTAATGTTTGTTGCTCTTGATAAATTAGGCCTTGAATTTGAATTTTTGTTCACTATTTTATTTCAGCTTGATATTTCATTCATTTTTCATATACACAGAGACTACACATGCTGATAAAAAAATGAGCTATTTGATTAAGGTTAACTATTCATGATTGTAAATAGTCAATATTTTTTATGGTACTCCTTGGTGTATTTCATTTTAAAATAATCATATTTCTATGGCTATGATAAATGTTCCTTTGTGTTGAGAAAATTAGAGTTGCAAAAATGGTTGCAAACAAATCATCCTTCTTCCACCAACATTCTAGTCAATGTACAGGTAACGAGTCATTCCATTCAAGAAAGACCATGTCTAACAATATCAACATGGAACAAAAAAAGGAGTATGCATAATTTAGTGATTGTATCTTCCATTAGAGCCACTTCATATGCACAGGTGATGCACATGCATATTTGCTTAAGCTTAGCCAACAACACATGTACTATTGTGAAAATCACCACAAATCTATTTGCTATTGGGTCTACCATATACCTTCTATGATCAACTCTTATATGCACAGGTGATGAACATTTAGATTTGCCTAAGCAGTACTTTGAGTAGTCCTCCTACACATGTACTATTGTGAAAATCATCACAAGTCCATTTGTTGGAGGGCTACTCAAAGCACACATGTTTGGAGGTCTGAAGGAAACAAGAGAATTTGAAGAGTCATGAGTCTTAAGATTGTACTTAATATAGCCAAGCTTCATTCAATGGTACATTCAAACATGAAACAAACCATTCTTAAACCAGATTAAACTAGTAAACCAAAGGACATACTGATTATAAGTAAACTAGTAAACCAAAGGACATGCTTTTACTACTAAGTCTCTATTTTTTGGGCATACTGATTATAAATACTTTACATATATCATAAATTTTGCTAATTAAGGTTGGCGGGATGATTATGCCTATCTTGAAAAAAGATTGTCAAATCATTATGCTTTCAAATCAATTACCTATCAACACATCCCTTGTGAGGGAGAGAAGCCAAACACATAAAGAACATGCACATAAACACAACAATTGGAAAACTTAAATGGAATACACCAAGAAGTACCAAATGATGAATGCTCAATTTTTGTAATGACAAAGCAATATCAGAACTGTCCATTTATAGAACTTGATTTTTCTATAGTCCTAATGATTTTTCTTATTTCTTGTCTGTGCTTGGTGACAGAATTTTGAACATTGTTGACATACTTAAATGGAATACACAATACCAAATGATGAATGCTCAATTGTTGTAATGGAAAAGCATCAGAACCGTCCATTTCTAAAATTTGATTTTGTATAGTCTTAATTATTTTTCTATAGTCCTAATGATTTTGAAAATTGTTGACAAAGAGTGTTTCTTTTTTTGATTATAGTATAAATGATTTTTCTATAATCGTAATGATTTTTCTTATTTCTTGTCTTTTGTCCCTTTTTGATTTCCTATGTTTGTGCTTTGTGATAGGATTTTGTCACCTTCTTTTGATGGTATATTTCATTCAGTCTATGTGGAATACTATTTTGTTCACTATTTTATTTCAGCTTCATATTTCTTTCATTTTTCATATACACAGAGACTACACATACTAATAAAAAAATGAGCTATTTGATTTAGGTTTACTTTTCATTATTGTAAATGGTTAATATTTCTGATGATACTCCTTGGTGTATTTCATATAAAAATAATCATATAAAAATAATAAATGTAGTAACGATGGTGTGGTGCATTATTGATATATAGGCTCGATGACTCTTGTCAATATGCCAAACTGTCAATGTGGTGGTGGGCAGTGTGTGTTGAAGACTTCATGGACACCAAACAACCCTGGAGAACAATTTTGGTGCTGCCCAAATAGAAAAAAAGGTTGCTGATGTGTATATATTTAATGTTTCTAATGTAAATACTATTCATTATAATATAAGAACTAATGTAGATTGGGCATCACAGGGAAATATTGGTTGTAGATATTTTAGTTGGGTCGATGACAACTCATCTGCATCTATCCGCCCATCTCCACTTATCCACGATGAAGGATTTGAGTGCAAAATGTGTCAAGCTAGGGCAAATTCTAAAATTATATTTTTACGATGCCTTCTCTGTATTGTAATCGCATATCTTTGTTGCAACCATATGCAGAGATGAACTCATGAATTAGTTAGTTTAGTATTTTCATATTGTAACTAAGATTTTAATATGGATATGACGTAACTTCTCTTTGCCTCAAGTGTGCATATATATGGTTTACATCTTTTTTAGAATAATTCTTCATGTTTATGGCTCAGGTGAGCCCCAATCTGCTATCAATCACATGATTTAATGTATAGTGTTTTCTTGGTTGTTCCATTTGTTCCTTGACCTTGACTATGGATTGACTATCATTTTGAAGCTTGAGCGTGGCTTCGTACCACGCACCATCCATAGATTTGTATGCAACATTGATTTACGAATGTAAATAATGCATTGAACGTAATCTACGAATGTTGTGTGGTATGAAGTCTTGCTGAAGTTTGAGCATCCTCCCTTTATTCCAGTGAGGGATTGGAATGAGTTCATTTTGGATGCAAAGGAGAAAGGGGATACTCAAAGAGGAATTACACCAGCAAATGGGAGAAGGTATAAACATTTTAATAGATTTTTAATATTAAATAATGAAATTTGCATATACTAGTGTTCTAAGCATCCTCATTACATGATTTAAGGTCTTAGTCCATGGACAAATTAAATTAGACTTACTATCCAAAATACATAAAAAAAAAATGCACATAAACACGACAACTGAGAAACATAAATGTAGATTTCACAATAGCTGAGAAACATAATTACAGGCATCATAGTCACAATCTTTTGGAGACAACGTAATTGAGTTGTGTACCCAAGCAGTGTAGAGCAACTTCTACACCCCCAATTCCAAGTTGAATGCATCTGTTGGAAGACTTTGTATTCATGAGCAACAGATGTAGTCAACTTGGAATTGGAGGTGCAGGCATTTCTCTCCACCGTCTGGGTATACAACTCAATTACGTTGTCTCCAAAAAATTGTGACCATAATGCCTACAATTATGTTTCTCAGATGTTGTGTCCTAGGACCCCTTATGACCCTTTACGACCATTTACGATCCCTAAGAATACATCTTAGAGGTCTTAAAATGTCGTAAAGGGTCATAAGAGGCTCCTAGGAGGGGCCAGATGAGCTTCCATCTTCACGTGGTTGGCCCTGTTAAGTAGAGAATGTTTAACTATTCTCGAAACAAAGAGAAGCTCAATAATTTAAGGTCTCAGTCCATTGAGATGTTGAAAAAATGACAGGAATCAATGATGGAGAGTTTTTAGATTCTGAGAAGATGTATATGGAGTGGAGGCCAGATTGAGTACTAGTGTAGAGTGTTAATAATTATAGCCTTTCGGCCAAGATCAAACTGATCAAATAAATACCCTTGTGCGATTTATAATAATAAGGAGATTATTATTTCATTTATATATGTGTTGGTTGAATTAGTTAAGGGCCAAAGGTCGACCTCTTGGCTTTAACATTAAATATATTTAATAAGACCAGGTCGGCCCTCTTGAAGATAATTCAATTCATATATATATGGTGTTGGATTCTAGGGAGAGAAGCACCAAAAACATAACGTGCTTCCCTCCCCCAAAACCTTGATTCTCTTCCTTAAGCAAACTTAGATCAACATATATTGGTGTGAAATATAAGCAGCTTCGGCTAATAGATAAGAACGAGTCTAAGCATGAATAAAGATCAGATTATGATCTGATCCATACAACCAACAATTATTGGCAATGTTAACTACAAGTTGATTAGGGCTGGAAGCCTCTATTAGGACTGGACTCTTCTTCAATACACTAACACTAAGTTACTAATCAGGTTCTCCTTAGCACCTATGTTAGTACAATTTGGAGGCATATAGACTGGAGTATACTTGGTTGATATCTGGGTATCTTCTATCCCTTCTTGTTTACTTTATTCTATGTTTAGCTGTGTTAGATCTCTATAGTTTTATTCATTCTGGAATAGAATCTAAAATATATCAACAAGAGATGATGATTCAGTAACCTACATCTAGAAAACCTTCATAATTATCCCTTCTTTGGCCTCCACTTTTTCTTCTTCTCAAAAATGGTTATCTAGAAACTTTGGATACTATTTCTCATCCATGCACGAAATGTGCTAGTGATCGTATAAAATTACTTTAGGCCTCCAGTATTGATGAGATGTACAAGTGTAAATTTTTTTTGCGAGACTGGGATCAATTTGTGCAGTGTAGAGAGTGTAGAGGTCATTGTTAATGAGCAGGTTGAGGTTGAGGCTGAGGCTAGACAAACTGACCTCGATGTTGATGATGTGACTAGATCAGGTAAAGAGCTATATGATTATGAATGTTGTCAATGCCTTTATTACCAAGGAATCACCGCTTGCCATTAATGAATATTAATGAACACTTACACCATGAAGAAGAAAAATGATTAAACAGAAAGAGAGGACCAACTGAACCATCTTGTGGTCAATCTATATCACATTGAGAAACAACATCAAGACTTGAGAATCAAAACAATCAAAAGTTTCTTCAAGACCATGAATGATCAACAACATTCCATCAAAAAACAAAACACTAATCTATGTTATCATTAAGCCATAAAATATGTCTTTAAAGTTTAGAAGCATCACAAAAACTTTCAAGAAACATAGTACTATCCAAAATATGTCTTTAAAGTTTATTTCTAATGATTATGATGATGTTGATGTTGATGTCTATAATTTATTTCACTTACTGATGCTTGCCTAGATTGAATTTTGAATTGCCAGGTTGGAGAATGCTTTCAAAGTTTAGGGTCTGTTCCACATGATACTCTTAGTTACAGCTCAAATGCAACTCAACATATTTTTGATGCTGGGCAACCCACTGGAGAAATTCATCTGTAGGTGAAATTTAATGCTGTGAATCTTGGCATTGTTAATGTTATTACTTTTCCTCACGTTTCATATTTGTGAAAATGTTTCTTGGCACTATCTTCTTTTTCAATTCCTATATTTGTAGCTTTTTAGATCATTAACTTAAGCATTACATGTCTTTGTTAAAAGTTTATTCTAACACTATATTATATCTTATTCTTATTACAATGTTCTTTGTTGTGGGGCAAGAGGTCAATCTTCATTGTCTTCATTGTGGGGGACAGTGAAGATTTCTTTGACAAATAGTAGGTCTTCTTTAGTATCTTATAATAACATGCTAAACTGATAAAGGTGTTATGGGCATTTAATCTGCAATTACTAATAGATTAAGCATATTATTACTATGCTTAATGTTCCATTTAAATGCATTTAACACAAAAAACAAATTTACAAAACTGAACCAATGGCATGTTTACAACAAATATGTGTTGAGGAGTTTGCTCCTTGTTTAATGTTAACTGTTCCTGCACAATCCACTCATACAATAGTGAAATGCTATGTGGAAGGGATGGTTGATAGTGTCCCTTGAGGGAAGGGGGATTTTGAAAGACTTGTTATAATTGTATTGTGTATTTCCAATATGTTTGGATGCAGGGCAGACCAGGAGAATGAAGAATCATTCACTGATTGCATGATAACCCAGTTTTGAAGGGTCACTGGTTGAGGGGACAGTCAAGGTCTAGATGATTGGGCCATTGGAGGACCCTATTTCTTTGTATTAATTGCTATTCAAATTGGATGCATGGATTTCTTGTGAATTATCGGCTGCTATGTATCCTGCAACTGCATTTGTAAATCTGCATATACTTCTCTAGGGTTGTAAGCCACTTAGAGATCAAAATAGAGAAACTAAATCAGAATCATTCTTTGTCCTATTTCCTTTTAACAAAGTCTCAACTATCAATGATACAATACATTTGATGCCCTAAGCTATCAATACAAATGACGCCTAGCTAGAAGCTCACGGGCTATCCATTTGATAACCATAGTCAACATTTCAAAAAAATGGATATCCTTGAGCACAAGCACCAATAACATCAAATAATGGAGTTAAAGCACGGGCTAGGGCACGACACCAGTAGAATGTGGTCATTTCAGTGACAACAATATACAATGGCGTCATTAAACATATATGCCAGTAATATCAACAAACGTGAATCCAAACATTTGAAAACCAATGACATGTTTACAACAAAGGTCTAATAGAACTCCCAACAATTCTTAAACATACTTTATCTGATATGATGAATTCTTAAACAATTAAGGTTGGAGTAGACATAGTTATCACACATTTTTTTTTTGTGGTACAAGGAAAATTTGGCTAGGTCAAATCTTCCTTCGTGCTAGTAGTCTACTGAATTAGACCTTTATTAACAATTGATCATATCAGATAACTAGTATGTCTAAGAATTGTTGGGACTGGTCCTTTGGCATGTATTAAGCAAAATATATAGAATTTTCAACATATTATTATCATTCTATTTCTTTGTTGTAAACATGCCATTCGTTCAGTTTTGTAACTTCACTGTTGTATGAGTGGATTGTGCATGAACAGTTAACATTAAACAAGGAGAAAACTCCTCAACACATCTTGGAAACTCCATTCACTTCTACCAAGAATAAAGCATTTAATCCATTCAAAATTACATATAATCATTAGATAGTTACATTTTCTGACTGTGTAGAGGAATAGTCATGACCAAAACTACTTTCACCCTTACATAAGCTATTCCAAACTTTAAGTAAAATGAGCAATATGCTATATCAAATCATTCATATTCATAGTAACCATTCAAAGGATCATTTTGTTAATGAACCCTTTGACTATACCCCTGCGACAAAGAAAGGAAACTTAGTAAAACCAGTCTATGCCGCTATTTGTGAGGGTACAGTCATTATAAGTGCCTCTCAAACCTCTCCAAACATGTAAGATTGTCTTTAAATACTTTATTGATCTCTTCTAAACATTAACCAAATCAAACCTACATTTGAATCCACACACAATAACCCCATCATTAAGGGTTTTGTATCCTTTAATGAATCTCAGTCATTGGTAACGCATGGACAGTCAAACCAATAGTCTCCAAGGCATTCAATAAGTGACTGGATTGTATTTAATACATGCCAAAGGACCAGTTGTATGAAATTGTCAATCACATAGCATTTCATTGTTGTATGAGTGGATTGTGCAGGAACAGTTAACATTAAACAAGGAGCAAACTCCTCAACACATCTTGGAAACCATTGAGCTCAATAATAAATGAAACCTAACACCAACACTATTCCTTCCATTCACTTCTACCAAGAATAAAGCATTTAATCCATTCAACATTACATATAATCATTAGACAGTTACATTTCCTGACTATGTACTAGAGGAATAGTCATGACCAAAATGATCCAAACATTTGAAAACAGTGAATCGATATCCTTGAGCACAAGCACCAATAACATCAAATAATGGAGATAAAGCATGGGCTAGGGCACGACACCAGTAGAATGCGGTCATTTCAGAGAGCATTCATGATCAAATAAAATTCAATGCATTTGAAATTTACGGTCGAATATGATGCCAGAGGCTTGAAAGATGAAGAAATCACATACGAAGAACATGCCATTTGTTCAATTTTGTAAATTTGTTTTTTGTGTAATTAGTAATTGGTAGATTAAATGCAGATAACACCTTTATCAGTTTAATTAGCATGTTATTATCATATCAGATAAAGTATGTTTAAGAATTGTTGGGACTGGTCCTTTTGCGTGTATTAAACATAATAGAATTTTTAGCATATTATTATCAATCTATTTCTTTGTTCTAAACATGCCATTGGTTCAGTTTTGTAGATTTTTTTTTTGTGTTAAATGCATTTTTCATGAGGAGGGGTCTTGTTCTGAGGCGATTGATGAAGATTGTGCACCTCAAAAACCAATTCATAAGGTACCAATCCATGTTTCCTATTCGCTTATATTTTGGGTTTGGTAAATCTCCTTATAAGTTTCATGTCCTTTCTTTTGATTACTATGGATGAGATATATATCTTACATTTAACATTCAACTTCTTTGCATTTTAGAACATGTAGTGTGTTTTTTGAGGATTTTACCAAATCAACTTTTAACATAAACCAAAAACACCAAACTGATATCTTGCCCTTGCAACGTGACAAAATATTTGCATTTTACCAATAACTGCAAGCAATTGAATGATAAATCCACATACATGTATCTTTGTAAAATACCTGGAACATCAAAAAGATGGCTAAGTGGTTGCCGCCATGATTTTTATCTACTGAATATGGGAAAAAAAAACACAAAAAATAATCAAATAGAAAACATGATTGGTCATTTCAGAGAGCATTCATGATCAAATAAAATGTAATGCCTTCTCTTGCGCTCGATTATCTTTCACCCGCTCATTTTCTCCCACTCCTTTTCTCTACAATCAAAATAAAAATGATTTGGCCTTTTCAAAATAGTGAATCGATATCCTTGAGCACAAGCACCAATAACATCAACTATTTTGATCTGTGGGTACCCTAATGTTGGCAAGAGTTCTTTTATTAATAAGATTACTCTACAAGCTTGAAGAAGCGATATATTTTGGCAAATGAAGAGTGGAAAGACAATGATGTTCCTGAGATCATGGATGGACACAATGTTGCAGACAGAATGGGAAGACATCTTTCGAGCCTGGCCCTGGATCCTTTGACAATTGGGGTAGGATCCAGACCCAGGCTAAAAAGATGTCTTCCTTTTTGTTGTGGAATATAGGCTCTGCTGCTGCAACAATGATAGACTGCGATGTACATATCACAACAGATGAGAAACATAAATGTAGGCATCATGGTCACAATTTTTTGGAGACACAACATAATTGAGTCCTATTCCCAGATGATGCAAAGCAACCACTACTTTGCATTGTCTTGGAAAACCACTCAATTATGTCGTGTCTCCAAAAAATTGTGACCGTGATGCCTACATTTATGTTTCTCAGTTGTTGTGTCCCAGGACCCTTTATGACCCTTTACGATCCCTAAGAATACATCTTAGAGGTCTTAAAATGTCGTAAAGGGTCATAAGAGGCTCCCATGAGGGGCTAGGTGAGCTTCCACCTTCACATGGTTGGCCCTGTTAAGTAGAGAATGTTAAACTATTCTTGAAACAAAGAGAAGCTCAATAATTTAAGGTCTCAGTCTACGAAGATGCTGAAAAAATGATGAGAATCAATGATGGAGAGTTTTTAGATTATGAGAAGATGTATATGGAGTGGAGGCCAGATTGAGTACCAGTGCAGAGATGATGATTCAGTAACCTACATCTATAAAACCTTATCCCTTCTTTGGCCTCCACTCATTTCTCTTCTCAAAAATGGTTATCTAGAAACTTTGGATAGTGTTTCTCATCCATGCACGAAATGTGCTAGTGATCGTATAAAATTACTTTAGGCCTCCAATATTGATGAGATGTACAAGTGTAAAATGTTTTTGTGAGATTGTGATCAATTTGTGCAGTGTACATAAATGCAAGGCGGTGATTATTCTTGACGATCGACAGGTAGCTAGGACTAAAGATAACACAGCTCAAGAGACCATCATAGGTTGTCTCTTTCTTCAGTCTATATTATTGACATAATGTTTTACCTTTCATTAGCTCATCAAATCTGGGGATTTGAAAGAATTTAATAGAATATTTTCATGACAACGTATATTATTTAAGTTGACGTTACACAAATTTATCTACTTTGCGCACTTGTATACTATGAAGACGATGATAAAGAAGCATCTCCTCCCATGGCCATGCTTCTTTATCGCCGTCCTCATAGTCTACAAGTGCATGAAGTAGATAAATTTGAGCAACATCAACTTAAATAATATACGTTGTCATGAAAATATTCTATTAAATTCTTTTAAATCCCTGGATTTGATGAGCTAATGAAAGGTAAAACATTCTGTCAATAATATAGACCGAAGAAAGAGACAACCTATGATGGTCTCTTGAGCTGTGTTAACTTTAATGTGCCTATCCGTTGGTTTTTCGACAATTTATAATTAATTTTGATGGAAGTGCTATGCATTCGACAGACAAAATGTCAGAAAAAAATAATTTAAAACATTTCTTGTGACAGTAATGCTATACATTCGACAGGGAAACATGTCGGAGAATACTGCACAACTATCGCTCTTCTAACAATTTAAGTGTCGTAAATAGAAAATGTTCGACAAAACTTTCGACAGTGAGGCCATATCACCGATAGGTAGATTTGTCTAAATTTGGTGCAAACTGTCGCTATTCCATCAGTTCTAATATCGGAAAGAATATGTTTTCAACAGTTCGTTTCGACAGTGATTGTATATTTTTGATAGGTCTTGTTATCAGAATTCTGATGGATGAACCGCAGGAAATGCCATAACGAAGCTGTTGTCATGTGCAAGTTTCCAATGTGACATGGTGTCGGTAAACCGACGGATATGTCTTCTGTCGCAATTTTCTACGCAAAAATTATGACAGACTCAGGTGTCGAAATTCTAACTAATGAGCGTTGCAAATCTGACAAATGGCCGTCAGAATTTGACCTCAAATGTACTAGTGTAAGACTAGTTTTGGATCTTGACGACACATCAAAATTACTTGAGGACAAGCAATTTTTGGACCAAGACAACTGTAATGTCCCCAATTTTTAAGGTTACATTAATTAAATTGATTTGTTGAGTTGTCAAAAATAAAGGAAAATATTTATATGATGACTTAATATTAATTAATTTAATTAATAATAATAAGATATTATAGAATGCCACTTTATAAAATAAAATTCTCCATATGTATAATTAAGTCGGCCAAATGTTCTAGATTCTTCTAGGAGTTTTTATAAGGAGGTTGGACAAAGGAAGTTAGCATGCTTAGATTTGATAAACAATTTGAAATTCCTAGAGACAGAAACCTTCAAGAGCATAATAGTAGAGCCGAATGAAAACTTGGCAATTCGTGATAGAGTCTACATTTGTACCAAATTTGTGAAGTCTCTAATAGAAACAAGTTTGCAGTGATAAGGTTCATTGTAGTTTTGAAGTAAATTATATTCACCCTTTGAATAAAATGATATTATTCTGAATTATAAAATTGCCATTGACTATTTGGGACCTTGGTTTAAGATTTATTTGGGCTTGAGAACACTAGGGCCATTGTAATATTTATGGGACCCGTCTCTTTTATTGGTTTCATTACCAAGTCTTAGGATGAACAAATTATATTAATAATCAATTGAAAAAAGATCATCATCCAAATAAAATATTAAAAAAAAAGAAAAAGAGCTCTATTACAACAGGAGTCTAGCCTGATAGGAAAGAAAATCATGATTAAGAAAAAAATTAAAAGACAAATTGACCAGTTGTAAGATAGAGTTACTTGACAAGAGACATATTTACAACTTAACACCTACAATAAAATAGCTTGTGTAATGAGACAAAATGTTGCTACATTATGTGGCTAGTTTGAAATAGAGGTTAAAATATTACTTTCCACTAATTACTAAATCTTTTAATACAAATCTTTGATACTTATTGTTTACAATGCAAATACCTTATTATAATTTGATTTACTTAATCCTATTACTCTATTGTCTTTGTGGTTGAAAGTATCTATTGAAATAATGTTTATTTCAATGGTTTCACTACGGATTTTCTATTTCAAGAATCAGTTGGATACACAAGACAAATTCAATACTCAATTCACGAGTTAAGGATCCAACATTGCATATTATAATTTCTCAAAAATCAAATTTATGGTTACATGCCTTATTTCTATTTATTTAAAATAATTAAGGCCTAGCCATTCAATGAAGTTTTCTTTCTTTTGGCATGTGCACAATTGTGGTAGGTATAGTCTAGACTAGTATGAATGAATCTACGATAACAAAGATGTCAAAATTAGAATCATTAACTCAAGATGAACAAATTTCATGTTGTCCTTGATATTTAGCTCTTGATGAACAAATTCCTGAAATGGTCGAAGCTTATGAATTCACTTAGCACTCAATATCTAGAGAAAGAGATAAAGATGGGCATTGTATACAAAGAGGAAGAAGAACACACCTTTGCATAGTCAAAATTAGCTTTGGCACATGGAAAAACATTACTAGGAAGAGACCTGAGTGCATTAGTCCATGCGAAAAGAGCTCCACCATTCATGCCATATTTTAGAGGGAAATAAACTTTTATTGCTAGATCTGATACATCATACCCAAAAATATGCATACATTCTTTCAAAGAGAATAAGAAACATAGAGATATGGAGAGGGGATATAGATAAATATAGAGTGAAATATTGAAAGGGAGAACAAGAGAGAGAAAGAGACTCAAAAATAGAGATAAAAAGATAAAGATGTATCAAGTGTTATATGAGAGGTATTTAAGAGGGATTATATATATATAAGGAGTTAAAAATATAAATATTTTACAATAATTCAAATTTTAATGGAACAAAATAATTGTAAATTGAACTATAATGACTTTTGTTTTTCATAGTAATTTTTTGATCTATATTAGATTAAAAAATCTAGAAAAAAATAGTCAAAATATAAAAATGTAAATGTTAAAAATAACAATAATTTGAAATATATAATATTAATAATAAATAATATAATCTAAGTATATCATTAGCTTACTAAATTATTTTTAAATACTTAAATAAGTGATAGATAATAAAGGTGATAAAGACAAGTGGGTGCAAGATAAATAATTCAAACTTAAATAGAAGAAAAATAATTATAAATTAAATTATTTATAATAGCGTTTATTTATGATTGTGATAGCATAAATAATTAGAATAATTTTAAATTTAAATTTAAATAAAAATAAAAATAGAATAAACAATAATGTGTATCAATAAAATATTAATTAAAAATAAATAAAATTAATAATAAAATAGAATTTAATATATAATTTGTTTAATAAGATAATAAATCTTTAGATAAAATTGATTTATTAGATTAAATGTAAAGGAATCATGTATAAAAAGTACAATAAATATTAAAGAATAGTAACATTATTAGTACATGCCTATAGGCTAGGCAAGTACTATTGCATCTGTTTTTGGATTTCTTCCATTAACTAGTGATTAAAAAATCACATTTCGTCTTCTATTGGCCTAAAAATTTAGGCTCTTATACACGGATTTTGTGGAAGCACTACCTCTATTACAATTTTCGAGGCAATATTATAGGGGCAAATACTCTACCATGACCTTAAAATAATTTATATTTATTTTTAAAAATATGTTATAATATAAATGCATGGTTTTGGATATAGATTATTTATTAGTATATTAAATTGAATAATAAAATTTGTTTTATGTATTATAATTAGATGTTATATATTTAGATTATATAACATAAATTATAATTATAATCTAAATATTAATAAACTTAACTTTTTCATTATATATTTTATATTAATTAACATATGAATTAGTGATAATAATATCTATTATTTATAATAAATAATTATAAGTTATATTTTAAAATACTAAATAATATGATTTGACATAAGTTATATGAACTATATAAAATATTATTAAAATTGTTCCTAGTTAATTAAATGATGTAATTTATTTTGATTTTAACAATTATTTTTTTAAAATAGGAAATTATATTTTATTAGATTAATAATTTATGTGAAGTATTTAAATTTTTTATTTTTTTTTGATCGGTAAAAGGTCGAAGCCCTAGAAAGATTTTTTATTAATATTAATAGTTATTTTACAATGTGACCCCGCTCATTGCGGGCACTGGTAGGAAAGAGCGGGGTTGAGAAAACCTCTAGCCTTGCCCGAGACCATAGGTCCTGTCCTTATACAAAATTTACGTGGGCATACCCACGACTCAACAATTGTCAAGATTTGTTAAAACACATATTTTTTGCAAGCATACCCACGGCTCGATAACTATCGAGATTTGAACATATCTTCGTGGACATACCCACATTTCGAAAAAACTTGAGATTGTTTTTCTTTTTAAAATCATGATCTAGTTAATATGCATTGATAAGTAAAATACAATATATGATCCTCTTACTTTGTCGATAATGGGTATTGAGCATCCGAATGATAGTCCTGCCTGTAGAAACAAAACAAAAGCCCTCCAAAAATAAAGGTTAACCAGCATCAAGACAAGAATATGCTGCAACTTTGCTACAAAACCTTTAGATGTACACATTTCTTTCTGTCAGAATAATAAAAGAGATAAGTTTACCTTCATGATTACTATTCCTTACCGATTAAGAATATTGTTTCCTGTCATATGTTAACATTCATTAATCATAATCATTTAAAAAGAATTTACCGCAGGACTAAGCATTCTCCTTACACTATACTTATGCTCAACCTCATGCCATGTCATGCCTGGCTAGCTTTTAGCAATAAGAGATATGCATAGATTCATTGTAGGACTCTACAATTTGATACAATTAATTAAATATATATTGCTGCTCTGATCTTTCAAACTCCACAGATTGTTAATGCAGAATACTAGTTTGCTTATACATATAGTTATCCATAAATATAGAATATATATATATATATAACCATGTGTACACACCCTTATCAAAAGCTTATCCCTATATATAAATTTCCAAATAATGGTAGCATATATATGTATATAAATATATAAATACTGTCATCAGTATTTCTATATTTATATATACTTATATATAAAAGTAGCAGGACTGCAAAGATCGTCCAATTCCTCAAACCAACCATACTCTTCAGCATTGTTACTTATTATATATGAGCCGAGTTGAGAAACACATAGGTGGATGTTTAGAGATATATATAAATATATATACGCGGGCATCAATGTATATAAATTTATATATATCATTATAAAAATCTGAAAGTGTAAGTCATCACATTATAAAGGAAGTAAACATTTGTCCCTGTCTTTTGCTACTGAATTCACATCTGCAGAGATATGAGCCATCCAATTCCTTATTTAGCAGGGGTAAATGTGGCATCTTCTCAGCATATAAATTTCCTTGATTCATTGAGTAATTTTTAGAAGTAAAGTATTATTTCCTTAAAGCCCCAAGTCTGATGCATAGTCTGAGTATTTTCCTAACTTTTTTGCATAAAAGTATGAATATAATGTGATTGAGTGCAGGATAATTAACTGATAGTGCCCTTATGTATGATCTTCCAGATCTTAGATCCATTCTGTTATTTGCAAAGTAGAGTGGTATTAATTTAGCCTCTCGGCTTTTAAATATAATTGCTATGTCTATCAACAAGAGAGGGAAGAGGAGGAAACACACTACCACATTTTTATTCATTCCTTGATATAGAATCGTAGTCTACATTGAGATGTCTTCTTGGAAAAGGGATGTCTATGTTGATATTGAGTTCTGGATCCTTTTCCAGATTGTCAACCTTATCTTCCATCATGAAGGAATTAATCCAGTCTGCTCCTTCTGGTGTTTTGACATGAAAGAAATTATATAAAAAGTTTAAGTTCCTTCTGATAGTAGGAGACCAGGCTATATAGAATTCCAGATCGTCAACTTGAAGTACTGGATAAGCTGGTACAGGCTGACCTCCTACCATTGAGGTTTCATAGAAGCATGGTTTGGGTATGGTTAAATCCTCCCTAATATTTGCCAAAACTTTATTTAGGTTCCCTAAGTAGGACTTTTTGAACACTCTTCTACATAGGATCCCCAATGGGTTTTTGTTAGTGCCCGCAAATATGGCCGATGCTATGAAGAGAGTTGGGATATCAGAATTAACTCAGTGATTATCTAGATTATTGATGCATTCTCTACCTAGGATTCTCAAAATTGCCCTGATAACTAGACTGTGAGTCGAGAGAGTAATTTTTTTCACCCTGTATCCTGAAATAGGTGTATCAAAAGCAATTTTCACCTTTGGGCCTTTGAGTTTAATGGGTGTCATCATGCTGGGTTTAAGTTTAAAGGCCCCTTTACCTAGATCAATTCCAGGCCAAGCTTATTATATGGTGAATTCAGAATGAAGATGAATCGATCTGTATTCTTAATATTGGAAGTTTAAAATGAAAGGTCATCGGCTTAATTCTTTGCACTTAATTATTGAGATAGTTTAATTGTGATCTGAGATTATCTTGTTACGACAATTTATTTGCCAAAGGCCAGGATTTTCTATGAGATTTTGAAGTGAAAAACTAACCAAGGGAAGAGTCTAATAACCCTTGAATATCCTACTAATAGTTATAAGCTTGGAGTTACCTTGGTTCTTTCCTGGAGACAAGGCTCTTAGAGACTAATACCCTATGAGTCGTGATGGCTGGTAGTAGACTGAGTTAATGTGAAGAGCCAAGGCAGTCTAAAATAAGAGGTGTCAAGGATAAATTTGCAACCTTTAAGTGTCCTATTTCTTCACTGGAAATCTAACATTTCTTTTCAAAGTCGAAGGCTTCATATACAGTATTAGATAGATGCCTAATTGCAATACTCATCCTGCAACTCCAGTGATTCATAACTCTGGAGGGTGACAGAGACTTAGACCTAAATACCATAATAACCAGATATCTTGCCTATGCCAAACCTCTGTGGTTTATCTGCCAGCTGTTGGCTATTCTCGAGAAAAGTAAAAAATGACTTTTGGATCAAATGTTACTCTAAATCAAGCTAAAGCTCATTTCTAGGAGGGAGAGCTTGGCTGTGGGGGATGAATCAAGAAACCCTGATCCTGCCATTAAGATAGAAGGATCACCTTGAAACATTTGTTAATGCAAGCATCTTATCAATCAAGCAAAGGAGTCTATTTAGGTAATATGCACCTCTATTCAAATATGCCAAGATTTAAAATCTATATATATTTGCAAAGATTTAACAAAAGTCTAAAGCAGTTTTACTATTACTCCATGTAATACTTCTATAAGCTGAGAATGTAGACATTCTAGTCTAAGATATTGTCATAAGTTTTCATACCAAGCCAGAAAAGAAACTAATACACATAAACTGTTTAGGCATTAGCTATACATAATACTGAGACTATAAATAGCCTATACTATTTGGAAAGAAACCTTTGTTATTATTACTTAGTTATCTTCATTCTTCTGTATGGTTCCATAGCTCCACAAAATCCCCTCTTTAACTATCACAACCAGGCTTTCCACCTCCTCATCACCCTTCTTGGACCGCCTCGTGCACCTTGGAACTTTCAGAGCTATGATATGTATGTTGTCAGGCTCTACATGATCCAATTCTTTAGGGATTTCGAAGCCCTCATTCCTCCAAAAATGTAGGATCCAATTCATGTCTACCTCCTCAGACAATGCCTCTTTGTAAAGGTATTCCAAATTCCTATTCATCTTCGACCAATGGTTATCAAATCTTGATTCGTCTTTGAATGTGATCATGGGAATCTGCAGAGACTGCGGAATCTGGTTTAGCTTTGAGATCTTAGTGTTCATTGTTACCTCAGGATGTGGTATAGTCAACTCATTGTCTATACAATTAACCATTTTTCCAACCCTCTGAGGTGGTCTTCATTGAAGAGCAACCTTGCTACCTGGATTATATCAGTCTTAGTTTTTCCTGCAAAGGTAGAAATTGCTATAAATTATCCAATAATTTCCCCGTTTGTTTGGTAGGTGTATTCGTTATCAAAGAGTTGATCACCCATCACATTCTCAATTGCTCTTCTAGTCAAGTCTGGCAATGGTCTAAGGATCTGGTTCCATCTTTCGGGGAGGATATGTCCTCTGAAGGCCATGGCTCTGTTCCCTTTAGTGTAGAAGGTGAGTAGTCTGGACTCCATGATTAAGGAAGACCGAAATAAGGATGAGTTCGTGCTTTGAGAAGAGTAACAAGGGCAATGCCTGGAACTATCGTGGATATGTTGGGATTCTATGGAAGTTACTAGAACTGTAATCATGTTGAGTTACCACCCTTTGCTGTCATGGAAAGCTTGTGATGATTGTTGTTACAGGGCTTGTCTGAAGGGGTTATTAGATAATTCTATTTGATCTTTAATATTTAATAGATATGATAACATGATATTCTATAAAAACATCCTTCCTTTTATAGAAATGATCACACGGTACTTTGAAAGAGCTTTCGAGAGAACACTTGAGTGTTATTTATATTTGATGCTACATCTTTAGAATATCATTATGTCCAGAGGCTTAATAGGTTTTAATAACTTCATGTTTATCTATGATTCTAGTTTGATCTAAAGCAAAGTGTGTTCTAGAGTTAGTAGAAAGTTAGTGCTCGACATATTGGTTGATTATCTGTGATAGAGAATTATGATTCAAGAGATACACCAGTACCATCAGGGAAGAAGCCTATGTTTTCCTAGACTCCCTGTTAACGTGTTAAGCTATTGGGGCTAAATAGCTAATCAGGACCATGTCATCTAAAGGCTTAAAAAGCCCTAGTACCAAGGAGAAACTGATACTAGTGAGGATTCCAAAATGTATTGAGTTTAACTTGAATTACCGATTCAGAGATGTTTATGTTGTACTATTATTTAAATATAAAGGTTTATTGGTGACAGTATAACTTAAGGATTAGACTATCCATAACAATGAAGTAACTTAAATCAAAATCTGCATAGAGACTCAGTGGTCATTAGTAGTTGATTTCCTTTTTAAGTATAAGGCCCAAGCCATTAAACTTAAGTAATCAGGGGTAAAGCGATGTCTTTGGAGTTTAATTATGACCACTAGAAAGGGTTCTCTAGGGTGTTTATCTTTTTAGAAGATTACACATATACCTAGTCAACACTAAGATTAGTAAGCTTAATTTACTAAGATTTAACTATAAAATATAATATTACCTACCATCAATTCAATGATCAAACGCAATTCTCTCACTGCATGAGTCTTTTATTTATAAGATTATTGAGATAGTTTCTCCATCTGTTCCTTTATTCGCAAGATGGTATGCATCTGAATTCCCCTCCCTATAAATATGATAAAATAGATTAGGGGTTATCTTTTACAAACTGGTCCATTGAGTCTACTCTGCTGGCTCCTAGGTTAGCTAACAAATCTGCCTCTGTATTACCCTCTCTATATGTATGTCTAATTTCATATTTTGGTATGCTATCCATTATTTGATTTATTTCTTCTATCTTCGAGTTCAAACTCTAGTTAGGTGTTTTCTTTTTACGTATGGCATTGACAATTACTTGAGAGTCTCCTTCAAGTATCACCTTGGATATGTTAAGGCTTTTGCATAGCTTTAGGCCCTCTAAAGCCGCTGTGCATTCTGCCATGTTATTAGTGGTGGGATTGATAGGCTTGGAGAATTTAGCTATCACTTCTGACTTCCAATTATGTATAATTCCCCCAATACCTGCAGCCCTGAGGTTTCCTGTGGATGCTCCATCAAAATTTAGTTTGTACCATCCCTCTTTCAGTGGAATCCATTGATAGGAAGCTCTATCAGCCTTCGATTTGGGTCCCCCTTTTCCATATAAGGGAGGAATGGCTAATTTTGGCCATTTGAATCTAATTTTGTTATTCCAGCCCTTGAATGACTCTTCATAGCTTAGCTTGTCTCTGAGCTTATTGTTAATAATTTCTACTATTGATGCTTCTATCTTATTTGTGATTGACTTCCATGGTAGTTTTTGATCCGTAAAGATCCTTCTGTTTCTTTCTTTCCATATTTCCCAGCCTACTATTGATGGGGAGATAATCCATATATCCTTATATCGATTGTCTTTATATAAAGATGGCCATGCTTTAAGGTTACTTAATAAATCAGGTTGTTGGATAGACTTCCAACCTAAACATTGGTGGAGCCAATTCCAACAATTCTGTGAGTATGAGCAGTTAAGGAGGATATGATCCACATCTTCAGTGTATTTCTCACATAGGGGGCACCTAGACGGCCCCTCGAAACCTAATTTATTAAGTCTGTCTGCTGTAAGAATTTTATTTTGCATTGTTGCCCATAGAAACATGCCTGCTTTAGGGAGACAGGATTTATTCTAGCAAAGGTTCAATGGTATATCAATATTGTCCATATTTTGCTCCTTGATAATAGAATTGTAGCCCTCTTTAACCGAGTAATTACCATTATTGGATCCTGCCCAGACTAAAATATCTGATCTAGGTTTGAGTGATAACTCTCTTGCTTCCAGAATTGCCAAGAGATTCTATTTTTCCTGCCATACTGAGTCAATTTCCTCTAATCCACTCCATATAGAAACTCTTTTTTTGCAGAGGTAGTCCTTAAGATGAACACCTTTAACTTTTTTACACTCTTCTATAAACTCCAGTGAGAAGCCCTTTGTGTTTAAAGGAGGTAATCATACCCACGAGTCGTCCTAGAATAGGGCTTGATCTCCTATACCTACATCCCATGAGAGATAGTTACTAATAATCCCTTTACAATCCTTAATAAAGTTCCAAATCCGCGATCCTTTAACATGGGAGTGCGACCTAAATAAATTAATGGGGTCCGCATTGGGAATGTATTTATTTAATAATATTGTCACCCATTTACTTTTAGACTCCTTATATATTCTCCATAGGAGTTTAGCTCCCAAAGCTTGATTTTGCCATAGAAGATTTTTGATACCTAGGCCCCCTTTAGAAATAGGTTTGCATAAGGTGTCCCATTTGATAAGAGCAAGTTTTTTGTCTTTTGATGGGCCTTGCCAGTAGAATTCTCTAAACATTGTCTAAACTTTTTTTAATATTGGTAGGTAGGGGGAGAATTGACATATGATATGTGGGTATGGCAGAAAGAACTGATTTTATCATAGTCATTCTACCAACTTTTGTTAACCATCTTCCTTTCTAGGAGCTCTTCTTCTTTTGAACTTTAGTAATCACTTGCTGCCACAATTTGGAGGAAAGGAGACCTTTATCCAGGTCAATGCCGAGATATTTGCACGGAAATTTACCAATTTTGTATCCCATCATGTTACAAATCTCCATTTTGACTTTCGGAGAGGTGTTAATAAAGAAGATCTCTGATTTAGTGGGGTTAACGCTTTGTCCTGAGGCTTTCCTATACATGTTTAAGATATCTCTAAATGCTCTGGCTTCTTTCCTGTTGGCGTATCCAGGTAAAATCGTATCATCTGTGAATTGTTGATGTGTAATATTTGGAACATTTTCTGCTGCTTTCAGCCCTA
The DNA here is from genome assembly GCA_027943335.1 of Chamaecyparis obtusa. Taxonomy (NCBI): domain Eukaryota; kingdom Viridiplantae; phylum Streptophyta; class Pinopsida; order Cupressales; family Cupressaceae; genus Chamaecyparis; species Chamaecyparis obtusa. The sequence continues at coordinate 229,814 of BSBK01006287.1, read as the reverse complement.
AGATTTTTCCTTCTATTTGTTTCTTTGTTATAGATCTACCTAACACTTCTGCCATAATGACATAGAGGAAAGGTGACAATGAATCTCCTTGCCTGATGCCTCTGGAAATACCAAAAAAACCTTCTGGAGTCCCGTTGATTAGTACTGAGATTTTAGGGGTAGATATACAGCTAAAAATAAGATTAATCAATTGTTTAGAGAATCCAAAGGCTTCCAAACATTTGCAAAGAAACCTCCAGTCTACTTTATCATATGCTTTTTGAATGTCTACTTTGATAAGCATACTAGGTTCCTTAGTTATTTGTGCAGTATACACTACTTCCTGAGCTATGATAATACCATCCAGGATTGATCTATTTGCTACAAACCCTGTCTGCTCTTCCAATATTATCTTGGGGAGAAGTATTTTAAGTCTATTTGCTAAACATTTTGAGAGAATCTTGTAAATAGTATTACATAGGGATATAGGTCTAAAATCCCCCGGTTCCATACTTTCATTTTTCTTCGGGATCAATGTGAAGAAGGTATTATTAATTTCATTTAACAAGGATCCCAAGTTTCTAGTTGCTTATACTGCTTGCCACACCTCCTCGCCAACAAAGTGCCAGCACTTTTGGAAAAAGCCGGCTTGGTACCCATCTGGTCCCGGGGCTTTTTCCGGATGCATTTGAAACACCGCTAATTTCACTTCCTCAAAGGATAATTTATTGTTAATCAACTTGTTGTCAGCTTCTGAGATCAACTTGGGTATGGCTTTAAGCATTTCTTGTTGTGCTTTCAGGTCAGTAGCTTCTATTTTATTAAGTAGGGATTGGTAGAATTGTGTAAGGGTAGCCGATATCTGATTGGGGTCCTCTGTGATGTGACCTTCATCAATTTTTAGTTTAGAAATTCTATTGATGCTTCTTTTATAATTAGTGGTATTGTAGAAGAATTTTGTATTGCTGTCTCCTTCCTTGAGCCAGGTTTCCCTCGATTTCTATTTCCAAAAGATCTATTCTTTAAGGAGAATGTCATTGTACTTAGTCAGTAATTCCTTTTCTTTGTGATAACTCTGTACGTTCATCCCTTGATCTATTACCCTATTGTTAAGGTCAGCTATCTCTTGTTCTAATTTTACTTTTTCTACAAAGATATTGCTAAAATTGTTCTTATTCCATTCTAGTGCTTTGTTTTTAATGATTTTTTATTTTGCTGTTAAGCAGTACATTTTGGATCCTTTTACTGATATTTGTTTCCACCAATCCTCTAATAAATTAATGAAATCTGGGGATTGAAACCACATAAACTCAAATTTGAATGGAATTCTAGATGGTTTAGAGTCCTCTGTGATAGAGAGCCGTATCGGGAAGTGGTCCAATTTCTGTTGAATATAGCTGGTTAAAGTTGTCAGAATTATTCCTAATAAAAAACTTGTCCAGCTTTTCGGCAATGTGACTAAAACCAGCTCTTCTATTGTTCCACGTGAATATGCCGTTAATTGTGTTAATACTTACTAAATGATTGTCCGTAGCCCAATTGCTAAAATCTTTATGTGCCTATGATAGGTTTTGTGAGCCTCCAGATTTTTCCTCCGGGTCGAGAATGGCATTAAAATCTCCTCCAATAAAGAAAGGGTGTTCTGATTTATCATTTAAGAAGAGGTGAATCTCATGCCATACTCTTCTTTTTTCTTCATTAAGAATAGGTCCATATACGTTGATTAAAATAAATTTCAGGTTAGATTTTAGACTTTTGATATCTAAAGCCATCCAATTACTACTATTAGATGTGGGTAGTGCTGATACTTTTCGCGGGTCCCACAAAGTTGCTAATCCTCCTGAGTGACTTGTAGAAAAGACAAATTCTGATTTCCAAATGCCTAGTTTCTTACTTACCTTGATACTTTTCTCCTTATTAAGTTTGGTTTCCTGTAATAAGATGATTTCGGATTCAAAGGTTTTTAGGTATCTCTTAATTAATCTCTGTTTGTTAGGGGCATTTAGTCCCCTAACATTCCATGTAGTGACTTTCATTGCTCTTGGGGAAGGCACTTCCCCTTCCCATTATACAATATGTCAACGATCTTTTTTTGGTTCCCTGCATTGCCATCTATAGATCTCAGTTCTAGGACTGATTTCCTTCCTCTTTTCTTTTTAATTTTGTTAATGTTAGGTGTGCTGAGGCTCCCTCTATTCATGGCTATGTCTAACTGTCTATTCTCATTCGTAATCCCAAAGAGGCCTTCAATGGAGTCTTTAACCAAAGTAGAATTTCCAACAGACAACATGACAGTACTGTTTTGCTGTTCCAGGTTTGCTTGTACAATTTCTGTTAGAGCAAGGGCCTCATCCCTATCCATAATCTCTTTACCATACGTTTCAATAATATCTTCTGATCTCCCTGATAGGTCCAAGTTGAGTGATTCTAACTCTATAGGTATTGAAACAGTTTGTTCCACTCCCTCTTCATTGATAGATTTATCTTTAGTTATATTTTCATTTTGCATTAGATCTATGTCTTCCTTTTTTTTATTAGGCTTGTCGCTTTTCTCTTCTTTGTTAATTGAAACTATTTGGTTGGGCAACCTGTCATAATTTCCAGGTTGGTTATTATCTGGGATTCTCAATTCTGGAGTAGGAGAGGGAAAAGGTTCTGATAACCTATTGTCCTCTTCCTTTTTCTCTTCTAGTCTACATTCCTGAATTAGTTTGATTAAGGTTTCCTTTTGATATTTTAATTCCTCAAGATCACATATCTCATCCATAGCCATATCCAATAATTCATCTGTTAGAGAGTCTCCTAAATGATTTATACTTTGATAAAATTCCTCTTTGTAAATGCCATCCTTATCCATTATTTCTACTGTATTAGTACATTCAGGTTTCAAAGACTGTACTGTGCAAAGAATAGTCTTATCTTGTTCCAAGTTACTCTTTACTTCATGTTGTAAGCATATTATATTATTTTTTCCAATTTCTGTCCGTTCCAACTCATTTTCTAAATTATAGTTCTCAGTCGAGATGTTAATTATAACTGGTGTAATTTTACCTATTGGAGTTGAAGCCTCATTTATTTGAGGATGTTCTAAGTTTCCAATAGGAAGGTTAATAAATTCATTAGTTTCTAAGTCTTTTAAGTACTCTGCTTCTATATTATCTTCTAGGTTACTAGTAATTAATTCTGGAGTTAATACTATTGGTGATTGTTTCTCTGTTATAGAATTGGTAGCCCTTTTAGGGGAATTTTTAGAGCTGCTAAGTGATATAGGGGGGGTGGGAGTAATTTTAGTTGCTGCTCTGTCCTGAATTTCATTCACAAGGGTTCCTGTGTCATGATGGTAATTTGAATTCATCAAACTGTGAGCTACCAATTTAGTTACCATGATCCTAGAAGGGGTGTAATTTTCCTCATCTCTTTGGGGGTATTTAAGTTCTGTGTTGTTCAGACATGTAGCATTGTTCTCAGGCGAAGGTGGGAGAGAGGGCCTATCAGTTCCTTGGTTCTTAATAGGAGTGATTGAGAAGCCTCCTATGCCACTACAAAATTGAATCTCAACATCTTTATAGCCTAGATTTAAAAGATTTGTACTTATATGTGAATTCGGGGGATCTATATTAGTCTCAATGAAATTTCCTAGAACTATTGGGTTGATTATGATAGAGTTAGAATTGAAACTTAATTGGATGGGGGGGATGTAATTCTGGTGAAAATTCAATTCAACAATGATTGTTTTATCAGCCTGCTTAGGTGTTGACTCAACAATCCTTACAAATTTACCAATTTTGTTGCCTATTGTACATAGTATCTCCTTACTAGATAGTTCCAAGGGCAGATTTTTAAGAGAGATAGCTTTTTCCACTTTGAAATTATTCAAATACATTGGATTAAACAAAGGCATCCAATCAAACAGAGAGAAGGAAATATTCCTGAATTTAATATCATTCTTTTTCATAATGCTGCTCTTTATATCCTTGTTATTGCAATCTATATAGATAAAAGAATCCCTGAGAATCGATATACTTACCTCCCCAGGCAGTTGTGATTTTATTCCTTCTATCAAATCACTTGTAGATACTCCTGTGCCATTCCAGTAGCATATTAGACCTGTTTCTGCTAGATACTTCTGATGCTGCACAATAACATCATTATTTAGAATGATTGTATCATGGTACGAACCGAAATTGACCTTACCTTTTTTCTGATGATAAGCTCGCTTATGAGGAGGCGTGTAGGCTGCAAACTTAATGTCCTTATGAATTTTATCATCATGATTATTCAGGTTACTAAGATTATTAGCTGTTGAGAGCCTCTCCAATCTTCTATGGTGAGGAGGGCTATACATTGTATTCAGAACATTTTTACTGATAGAGGAATGTGCCTGACCATTTTGCTTGATTTTCCCTTCATGAAAGGGTGGGGGTTTAGCAGGATAGGGATTTTTGGCTGTAAGACGGAATCCATCCTCCTTATGTTGCCCAACCCTATAGCTCTTATCCAACAAAACCCCAGCCCTTTTATGCGGGGGTGTGTACGCCTTATTGCTATTGTCCATCTCCCTAAGTAGATCAAAGGAATTTTTCAAAGGGATTCTGTAAGAACTTGGAGATGGAGAGTGCCCTGTTACCTTTTTCTTATTCTTTACTGTTTGCCACGTATAATTTTGCTTAGGGATGCTCACGGGAGGCACCTGAGCAGATGACATCCTGCCTTCCCCCAAAGCAGATTGGGGTTCATCGGATCTATATATCATTTTATTCTCAGTTGTATCTGCTTTGGCGGTCCCGTAGCATAAAGCCTCTTTTCTCATGTACTTGGTTTTCGCGAAGAAGTTCAGTTGTCTGTCCAAAGAATGGACTGAAAATATTTTGGTGCTAAGTATAATATATTCTATTGATTATTTATGTATAAATTATTTTATTTCAAAAATTAATAATCATATTTAAGAAAAATAATTTTACTAATATTTTTAATTATATATTTTTAAAATATTGATAATATATAAAATTTTAAAATTAAAAAATAATATAAAAGATATTACTTGAAATCTTTTTAAAAATTAAAGATAATTTATATATTTCATTAACATAGATATATTCACTTACATTTATAAGGATTAATTTTCTTTTATTTTTATTAATTTGATTTAAACTATGATAATTAAATATCTTAAAATTCTAAAAAAAAATAAATATTTATAATTATTATATATTTATAATTCTAAATTAATATAAGACTTCACCTATTATATCAGATAGCTATAATATTAATTACATTGTGATAAATACCAATTATACTTGTACTTAGTAACTACAATAATGGATATTTGTTTATCTTTAACTTATCATTATTAACTTAATATCAAACTCTTAATCAATTAATATTTGTATGAAATAGCCATAATACAATTTGGAAGAATTTAATTATTATTATTATTAATATTAATGCAAGTACTTTACCACTACGTGACAAATAAGAGCAGCCAATAACAAAAAAAAAATACTTTTCAAAAAAATTCAAAATAAAAAACAAGGCACTTTAATAACAAAAAAATCAATTGAAAATATAAGTTTCGCCTATAAATAGACTGGACTAACAAACATTTTTAAAACTTAATTTCTTTTTCTTTAGCTTTTATGAACATCTCATATAATGACAAAGTTGATGTTTTAAGCATTTTAATCTTCTCCAATTAAAATAAATAATTTTTTTTATAGACTGTTAATCTTCTAAGGTTAAACGAGATATACTATTGTGCAGCCATTTTCCCTTGTTCAATGTTTCATTTGCCGTGATGGTTTATTGTAAACTCCATATCCCGGCCCTGTAGATGTGGGCGGCTGCTGTGTTTGGGCGGGGAGTAAACATTTGCCGTGAACAGTTGATGCCCTAGAAAATCACAGATAGTGTTTGTTCTGGGGGAAAGGAGCTTGAAGTTGGAAGAAGACATCTCTGTTTTCCTTGCCGGGCCTCTAAACTACAATAGCTTTCAGTCCTTCCGGTAAAAGGAGTTACATCAGGCATACCAGGCATTGCTCATCTTAAGAGGAATTGTAATCAGGTTATAGGATGCAGGTGTCATACTCTGCAAGTATCATCCATTGAATGCTTCAGTCGCAATAATTGTAGGCGCTGTGTGCAAAGGGATTTCCTTCCATCCTGAAGCAAGTGGTTCTTGAGGTTGGAGTGCTGTGTATTGAGGCTATTTAAATAATAGAAGATTGCTGTTGCTGCAAACCATTATCAGATTTCCTGCATCTTATGACTGTAATCAACTAATCAGCAAATACAAGGTCAGAGAAAATTTGTATAAGTTATATTCTGAATCTGCACATTGTAATCTCTGCAATAAAAACTCAGTAATGTCATGTGCGAGAAATTGTCAATGAATGTGTAAATTGCAATAATTATCTTAGGTCTGGAGTTGCACTTGACATTAGAAAATAAATATCAAGTGAAGTTATCTTGGTTGTAATTATTCTTGTGCTTACCTTCAAAGTTCTATGCAATATCAAATCTGAAAATAAAAAATTAGGGTGAAAATCTGAATTCTGGAACGTATCCTACTTGGGGATATTTCATCGCAACAAGAGCTCTGTGAAATGAAATCTTGAGATCCTATTAAAACAAGACAGTTTAATAGTAACATCGTATAGACTCATTATGGAATGCTAAGGTATGCTTTCAACGTGCCCATTTTCTACTACAGAATTCTGTCTCTACCAGGCTTATTAAGATCTTTAAGAGGTCGAGTGTCATGTTTATGCCTTATCAGGGTACTGTGCCTTGTGGAGAATCATACTCTATTCTTGTGTTTGTGTAATGTTCCCGAACAGATATGAAAGGGAAACATCACTACCTTTCAAAATGAATGTATTCAAATCTAGATTTGCTCGGACAATCTTGCTACGCGACCAGATACAGAAAGATCATTTTTAGAGACAAATTACTTAATGCATATATAGAGTTCTCATCGTGAGTGCTTTTCTTCTTGCTTGAAGGAATGCTTTCAGGAACATACAGATTGCATAGGATATAACATAAAAACCTCAAAACCTAGAATTACTATGAACATTTAAGTTAACACTCAAATGCAAAGGGAGTAATTAATCACAACCACCTGACCTCGAACTGAAGTATTATGTAACGATCAAAAAATTACTATACCTGCTGCTACAAGCCCAGAATTACACAAGCTGTGTGCCAATCTCCAGATGTAAGTCTGATTACGTGCTCCAAGCAATTGATAGGTGCTGGTGACTTAATGGCTAGTCTGAGAACATTGAAGGCTCTGGATATGATTCTTATTTGGACAGCTCATTGACATTCCTTAGATCAGAACAAGGTAACCGTCTGTGTACTTGCTTGAATATACATCCGTGTTGGTGTCTTAGTTATTGCCAGTTTAATAAATTCTTCCACCAATAATATTCTTCATCTCTCCACTATTTCCTGCGATAGAATTATTTTTCGGGTCCTGCTAATAAATATTTTGGCAAATAATGTAGTATAAGTCTGCTTCCCGTGTCCAGATAATAGGCTGCCCAAGCAATATGTCTATAGTCCGCAGCCTTTGATAAATCCAAGTGCGGCTTCTACAGCTATATACGCTCCTAAATATATTAATCTTCACGCCGAACCTTTGTCTCCAATGTTTCGCTCAATATCTTCAAGCCAGCGATATAATATAAGACATTTCTTCATGCCTATATAAATCTGAACCTTTGTCTCATGATGCGAAAAATTATACATTTCTTCATGCCTATATAAATCTGAATGCAAACGCTCCCTTGCTTGAGTAGCCATACACTTAGCCCTCCATCCATCCTCCAAGAGCTGATGTGCAAAATCAGAATTATCATTACATCCTTCACACAAAATGTGAGTGCCATCATCGCCATGTGAAGTGGCTGCTATCTCATGATTATGCAGAGGTGAGGAACAGTTGTTTTCAAGAAACAAATCAGAATTGTAATCATACATGCCAACAGTGTCCTCAAGGATTTCAATTCTTCCTTCCTTCTTTGTTGGAATTTTTTTGACAAGTGCTGCACCAAGAAATATCTTCAAGTGAATATAATATGTCTCAAGCTTGATTTGAGTCCCTATCCATTTGTTTGTCATGTCCGTTGGTGTGCCATAGGTGGTTGTGATCCCAAGGAGTGTACTCCATCGAACATCATGGATCCCAACTGAAATGCTGCTTTCCATAATCAGAAAATCAGAATTTTCTGAGTTTAGAGCAGTGCCAAATCTCATCATGATCTTGCTGTCAACAACTAGAGCATCAAGCCCAATCAGGAAATTAGAGATTACTATGTTCATGGCAGCACTAAATCCAAGAAATGCTGTCAACAAGAGCTTCAAGCTTTATCAAAGAATCTCTGTTATCAAACAGTAAATCAGAACTTTTTGATTGTAGGGCAGCATCCAGTTAAATAAGGTGCCAAGGCACAAGGAGGTGTCTTCCATTCCTAATCACCACTAACATATCCATACGAAGCACCCAACTGAAAATTATTTGTATCCTCTTCATGCCTACAAATTGAATCCTTCACCCCCACGACCACTCTTGCATTATGTGCTCCTTCCTCAGGTGTCAAGCTCAACTCCAGACCAATCTCACCAACATGATTTTCTGATTTTCAGGGAACCGAGTGTTCTTCAATGAATTCATGGCAACCTTCTCATAGGTGAGCTTGTCTACATCATCTTCTTTTTTCCTCAAAGCATCGGAATACATTTCATTGAGCTGGCCGATATGATCTCTATCTGCAAGGTGTAAGAAATCTGATTTCATCACCTTTATAGCTTCTCTAAGAGCCTGCAAATCTGCAAGTGATAGCTCTCCCTCTTGCACTCTCCACAAACAATTTGACATCATTCGATAGGTATCATCAATGTGGGTGAGAGATGCAACAATATTGTCTTCATTCAGCTTTAGTCGTGCTTCCAAGTGGTGTGAATTCTTAAACAAATGTTCGGATTGGTCTATAGCTTCTTCCTCAACACTTTTTCCCATCAAACTTGTGCACAAAAAAGCTGTCATCAGCATCATTATGGATCGGATCTTTTACCTCATGCTCCTCTTCAATTGCAGTTGTGAAATTAGACTATGGGCAATCAACATCTCCAATGTCAATCATGTGTTTATCTACCCCTCTTGCGCTTTCCACAAACAATTTGACATCATTCGATGGGTATCATCAATGTGGGTGAGAGATGGAACAATCTTGTCTTCATTCAGCTTTAGTTTTCCTTCCAAGTGGTGTCAATTCTTAAGCTAATGTTCGGATTGGTCTATAGCTTCTTCCTCAACACTTTTTCCCATCAAACTCATGCACAAAAAAGCTGTTATCAGCATCACTATGGATTGGATCTTTTACCTCATGCTCCTCTTCAATTGCAGTTGTGAAACTAGACTGTGGGCAATCAACATCTCCAATTTCAACCATGTGTTTATCAACCCACTCTTGCCTGTCCTCAATGGATTGCTTACGTAATGATAATAAACTGCTGATAGCTTTCAGAAAATCAGAATTATGTTCCTTTTTGCCCTTCCTTATTGCATGCTCAACAAGTGCAGGTCTATGAGGCTGGAAGTCATATGTTTCCTTACTGATCCAGGTCTGCATCTCCATTATATTCTTTGTCCCTAACCAAAATCATGGTGAGGCATCCATGAGAAACCAAACATTGTCATGTTGTAGGACCTTATTGTTAGGCAAGCTCCTAGTCTCTACAATCAGCTCTCTAACGCAGAATGCCTCATATGACCTCATCAATTATTCTTCCAAAGCAAACATGTGAATGAAACAATTGAAATCAATCTCACTACAAGACCAATCATCATCATCATTATAAACTGATTTCTTACCAACCAATTGTAGAACTTGCTCATTCAAAGGATCATTGGTAGAGTCTACATCTCCATAAAGCTGATTGACCAATGTTGGCTCAACAAACTTGGTGCAACCATCTTCTTCATCCTTGTGGCTGTCTTGAAGATTTAGGTGTTCTCCGCTTGAAGGAACAATTGTTGATTCTTGCTTGTCCATATCCTCTTGTGGTTGAAGTGAACCCGTGAGCATGTCTTCATCCTCCATAGGGCTCATGGTGTCATGTAGCCTATCATCCTCATTGTCAATCTTTTGTCTCAGATTGTTGTTATAGTCTTTATTACCCTTGGAGGGTGGATACCTCATCCTCAGGTCTATGAAGTCCTTGAGAGATATGTCCATCTGCTGTCCACCATCAAACCAATCTTGCTTGAATTGCTTTAGCAACTTGGCCAAAGCGGTCGTGTCAACTTCTTGTTGCTTGATCCTCAAAGGGAAGGTCGACGTCATCGGCCTTGTATTGGACAGATGTGTGTGTGTGTGAACTCCCATTAGCTCCATCTGTCCTTACTTTTGCCTAGTGATTGAGTGTTTCCTCAATCTGCTGATGTCCTCTTGCTAGGGTCTTGCCCATCATCTACTGTCCTCCTTTCAACTCTCTCAAGAGGGCCATTATTTCTGTATGTGCATCTCCCATTCTATCCAAGGGGCAACACCTTCTTCGCTGCTCATCAACACAACAGGCTAGCAAGAGCACCAACTCTGATACCACTGTAATGTCCCCAAACAGATATGAAGGGAAAACAACATTACCTTTCAAAATGAATGTATTCAAATCTAGATTTGCTCAGACAAACTTGCTTCAGGATCAGATACAAAAAGACCATAACAGTGACAAATTACTTAATGCATATAGAGAGTTTCTCATCGTGAGTGCTTTTCTTCTTGCTTGAAGGAATGCTTGAAGGAACATACAAATTGCATAGGATATAACATAAACATCTCAAAATGTAGAATTGCTATGAACATTTAAGTTAACACTCAAATGCAAAGGGAGTAATTAATCACAACATCCTGACCTTGAATTGGAGTATTATATGATGATCAATCAATTACTAAACATGCAGCTACAAGTGCAGAATTACACTGTGTGCCAATCTCTAGACGTATAAGTCTGATTATGCACTCCAAGCAATTGATAGGTGCTAGTGACTTAATGGTGAGTCCGAGAACATTGAAGGCTCTGGATATGAAGCTTATTTGGACAACTTATTGACATTCCTTAGATCAGGACAAGGTAACTGTCTGTGTGCTTGTTGGAATATGCATCTGCATTGGTGTCTTAGTTATTGCCAGTTTAATAAATTCTTCCACCAATAGTATTCTTCATCTCTCCATTAATTCCTGCGATGGAATAATTTGTCAGGTCCTACTAATATATATTTTGGCAAATAATATATTATAAGTCTGGTTCCCGTGTCCAGATAATATGCCACCCAAGCGATATGTCTATAGTACGCAGCCTTTGATAAATCCAAGTGCGGCTCTACAGCTATATATGCTCCTAAATATATTAATCTTCACGATGAAACTTTGTCTCCAATGTTTTGCTCAATATCTTCAAGCCAGCGATATAACATATGACATCAAAATAAGGCAGCCCCAACATATAACATCAGCAATGATCTTCGGCGATAATATTCAGAAATAATTAGATGTACAGGAATAATACTTTGTTTTTAAACTTTAGTAACCTTAGAATAATATGATTGATAGATAACGCCAAAATAATAAAATATCAATCTGCAATACATTTCAATGGCTCTATAATTTTGTCTCTGGAAGAGACTTGACAAAATTGGAATTTCATTTTAGCACAAAGTGAAATATCAAAATGATATTTCCAAGTTTCCAGCAATAGACTAGGGTGGGACTGAATCGCCACTGTAACTGCAAACTATCTTCAGCCTCCAGCTTCCAGCAATACAAAGAAGAAATCAAGTACATTCCATGATTCCTTACAATGCCCAGCCACCCCTTTTAAGGGGCTCCAAGAAGCATCCAGGACATTATTTTATTATTTTATTCCCTTATATTTTGTAATTAATTCAATTAATTAAAGAAGTCCTTATGATATTATTTAAATTTTAGGACCACTTAATTAATTAACTTAATTAAGTCATTTTTAAATAATTGGGGACATTACAGTTTGCCGAGGCTGTTACTTTGAGTTGCGACTATGATTTATGATTCCAATGCTATCTAAAGATCTTAAGAACTTCTTGTAATCTTAATGTAGATATCTCAAAGCAACCTTATCCCATACCACTTCGTCCACTCTGAAACATAGTTACAACGTCGGTACTAAATTAAGTGTTCTATTCTGCTCCATAACAAGGGAGGTTCTCTGTCATCACCCTTATGCTCCTTTAGGAAAATTTTGTTAACATGAAAATGACTGTTTCCAGCTTCAGGCATTGTTCCTACACCAATCAGAACAAGGTCAGACTAGAAGCTTGAATGATAATCTTGCAGAAGGTTGGCCAACTGTTGAATACACTGAACGGGGGCCTAGATAATGGCCTGCCCCTATAGTTTTACATTGTGATCATACTCAGCCTGGTTTCTTAGTTCTAGTTCCTTTCAGCTAAGAAGGCAAAAATTTATTCCTAGTCTTTATTTTGTTTCAGCCAGGAGGCAAAAAGCATTGACTATTTAAGCTACATCCAGACTTATGTTCCCACCTTCATACATGAGCAGAACTCTCCATCAACCACCACCACTTATCCATAAAAAACCTACACAGTTGTACATTCTTTTGCAAGTTCTGCAACAATTGGTTTTGGATACAGAAAGAAGAAAACAAATATGCTTCCAAGCGTGACTCACTATAGCAATAAGTTAAATTACCTTTTCCAAACTGCTGCAACAGATACTTTTCCATCATTACTAACTAAACTCTACAGTTTAGCTACGAAGTAACATTGGTGCATGTGCTGGCCATCATCCAATGTTAAGGACTTGGCAAGGTGTACTGAGCCAGATTAAGTATGTCAACTTTTATTAAATCTATGCTTCCAAAGTTCCAAGCATGACTCACTATAGCAATAAGTTAAATTACCTTTTCCAAATTGCTGCAACAGATATTTTTCCATCCTTACTAATTGAACTCTACAGTTCAGCTATGAAGTAACATTGGCACATGTGCTGGCAATCATCCAATGATAAGGACTTGACAAGGTGAATTGAGCCAGATTAAGTATGCCAACTTTTTTTACATCTACCTCAGCATGATTCAACACATTAACATACAAGATTGATAAGTACATCTAAACAGACTATACTTACATTCCATCTCAGTATCTGTTAGTATGTTAGGTTCCTTATGATGTGATTTATTGTTTTGATTTCAAGAAGAATTTTTTTAACTAAATGGTCTATCCACCACTTTTAATTGCCTGCGGGGTAATTTGATTAAATACAGCTGTGCTACATATCCTTTATTTCTTGTTAGGACTATTTTTAAAATGCACACCCTAGGGTATTTACATGGTACGCTCATACTTCCCTTTAGCTGAGATGCCGCATTTGGGGTTTGCTTCTGTCCTGCAAAAGTCACCTGTGATTGGCACATGAACTTGTCCCATTTATTCATGTATCATTTAAGTTGGGCAAATTGCATAGGGAGTAGATTTCCATTGGATGATGCTATGAAATGCTTCCAATCATGACTCTATTCTTAGTGCTGATCTATTTGAGAACTGTTGTTACTTGGATTGCACCTTGATGCTAAGCTGGAAGCTCAACAATCCTATGAAACATGGAAACCTTAGTTACAAGACTCGGACTCAGCAAGCTGGGTTCGGGCTCAGACTTGAACTTGGCATTCGGACTCGACAAATTGAAAAACCCAAGAAATTCAAAGATTTTTAAGGATTTAAAGCTTTTTTCATGCATCATTTAGTCAGTTAACATCAAATACACATTAATTGAGATAAATAGAAGCTACTTTGCACACATACACAAGTTTACATAGATAATATAAGTATAAATGCGAATTTCTGAAGGAAATAAGTTAAACTAAATAACACATTAGAAATATAAATAGTGTCACTGTTAAATGTCTGCAATATTCATGGAATATGAAATCCATGGAATCAAAAGTTCAAAACATATATCAAAATAAAAGCTAGAGACTAGAAGCCTAAGGCTCGTAGTAGCCTATGTCTTCCTATGAGTACGCCTAAGATAGGTCATGGAAGATTCTACAACCATCTTCTCTCCCTATGTCTGAGGCCCAACCTCAGTGGCATCCTCATCATCCTCATCCTCATAATCCCCATCATCCTCAGAGTTAGATCCCTCACTCTCAGCCTCACGGTCCTCCACTAGGTCTTCTCTTGTTGTAGCCTTCTCCTGTGCCATCGCTACTGCCTCTCCCTCTCAATCCATCTAATCAACCCATTCCGAGTCTTTATCACTGAAGACAGGATCATCAATTTCAGTGTTCCACTATGCCTGTGGATCAACCTCCTCTAATATGATAGGAGATGTGTCAATGCCCAAGATATGTCTATGACGAAGGCGAAGGTTGTAATGAACAAATACAAGATCATTCAACCTTTTCACTGCCAACCTGTTGCGCTTCTTCGAGTGTATATGCTTGAACAAACTCCAATTGCATTCGCATCTTGAAGCACTACATGGCTGGCTCAAGATACGAAATGCAATCCTTTGTAGATTTGGCACCGTAGTACCAAACATCTCCCACCATGCATCTGAAACAAGAAAATTAAAAAATCAACTCTATAACTTTGACTTTATCAATGTAAAATGGTAATAAAATTAGAAACTAGAATTATAGATTTTTACTTGGCATCAGTAGTGTTCGATTTTTCTTGCATAAGTCTCGTGAAAATAAGTCTCTTTGTGCATTCTTATACATTTCTATCTCATGGACTACATTTGCCCCAATTGTTTCACTAGGTGACATTCTCTCTACAACATCATAGAGCCCACTCCACACCTCATCATCGGCCTTGAAACTTGGGCTGAATTGGAATGCCGGATTAAGGTAGTGGGCAGTTGCATCAGCATGTATAGGCTTGTGAAGTAGATTGTGCCATCGTCGATCAATAACATCCCATATGGGACCTTATTTATCCTGATTCCCTTTAAAAAAAATCTAATGGCCTCTTTCACCCTATCCATGCCCTCATAAATATATCCCATTGAGGGCTTCTCTCCATCATCAATTCGTAGGAGAACAAAAAGAGGCTCTATGAACTCCAATCATTGTGAAAGTTGAAACATTAAGCTTTGGTTTTAAGAGCTATTTTTAAAAAT
This sequence comes from Chamaecyparis obtusa, assembly GCA_027943335.1. Taxonomy (NCBI): domain Eukaryota; kingdom Viridiplantae; phylum Streptophyta; class Pinopsida; order Cupressales; family Cupressaceae; genus Chamaecyparis; species Chamaecyparis obtusa. The sequence goes on along the minus strand of BSBK01006287.1, from coordinate 214,650 downwards.
GAACAATGAACATAAACAAGTGTGAACAAAAATGATGAAATGAAATGGAAATGAGGACAAAAGGAAAAATTATTTGCACAATCTCCTTGGCCGGTTGCCAAAAGCCACTCTCATAAAAAATCCGATCAACCGTCTCAATCCCTGTAGTGCTCTTCGCATATGATGATGCCATCCACTCCTCACTTACAAACAAGCGTTTCAAACCGGCCTTGGATTGAAGCAAGGATTGCAATGTTATAAAATTTGTTGCAAATTGGGTGACCCCTAAACGAAACAACTCTTTTTTATTTGTGTACTTCCTCATATGGTGGAGGACCCAAGTATGATTATATATGAATTTATAAATACTCCTTCCTTTCTCTACACATGTTTTCATCCAGGGAAGTTTACTAAGATCCTCCAACATGAGGCCAATGCAATGAGCATCACAAGGGGTCCAAAACAAGTGGCGGTGCCTCTCCATAAGAAGTTTACCTGTAGCAACATAATTTTTCAGCATTATCCGTGACTATCTGTACCGCATTCTCCTCACCCACCTCCTTCAACACTTCCTCCAATACCTCACAAAGACACTCTGCATTTTTGTTTTCTCTGAAGCATCAATTGATTTCAAAAACATTGTGGTACTTGAGAAAATAAAAACAATTTAGTACAATCATAATTTAAAAACTTAATCACTAAATCAATAGTTAACTATTAGTAAGTACAAGTTCTTTTGTCGACAATTACTTGATGAGGAGACAAGAAAATTCTGTAGTGTTTTATTTCTTCTATGAGTCCAACTATTAGTCATGATGATGCAACCCTTCCTCCTCCATACCTCAAGCTGCTCCTCAATTGAAAATTTTACATCAGCCACCTTTCGGGTCAAAATATGACCTTTTAGCTCCTCATCATTAGGGGCTTTGAACCCCGTACCGCAAACAATAACAACATCTATCGCAATTTGCCAATAAGGAGACCTAAAACAAATTAAATAAACCTTATTAGTATACTATTAAGTTTTACTTTCAACTTTAAAAATTAATATAATCAATGTGGCATATTCTTAAGTCATAAAAGCATGAAAAAATAAGACATAGAAATTAAAATAATATATTAATAACAAGTACCTTGCTGCATTAAATGGAAGGTTGTTATAGAAAATTAAATCTCCAAGTGCCATTTTCGCAGCCTCATGCTTCTCCTTATTCTAACCCACGCTCTCAAGCGATGGTTGGGCACTCGGAGTTGTGCGTGGAACAAAAATGGTATCTAGTGTGGATTTCTTCTTACAAATCCGAGGCCCAATGGTCACACTTATGATGAAGGGTGCTCCCCTTAATACCACAAACACATAACAGAAACAGAGAAACAACAACAATTTGCAAGAACAAAAAATGGGTTTCTTATTATCTCCACAAATGTGGAATTACAAACTTTCAGAATTACAATATGCAAAGCCACATGGGCATTTCCCTTACAATATTCTGTAGGACAAACCTCTAATCATTACCTAGATCTACCCAGAACTGCCCTAGACAACACTACGGGCCTTTTTTATATAGGCAATTTCCACCGTTCGAGAAGGTTCCAGAAATTTAGCCCTTAGGGCCGACCAAATTTAGAATTATTTTATTTTTCATTTATTACATCAAAGTTGGCTCAAAATAATTTTTGAAAACCGAACAAAAATTTTGAAGGAAATTTATTTTCCGCCATTTCAGGTGGCCCGACTTCTGGAGACCATAAGTCATCACCCGTTGACCCGATTGACTATTATTACCCCAATTTGGAAAGGGCGCGAGGAGCTCTATAGTGGCAAATTCATGCAAGTTCCAATCAACCGAAGTTTCAACCTCATCCGGGGCCTCTAAAGCCTTCAAAACTGAGTTCAAAGTTTCTATACCCTATTTCCAATACCGAAAATTTTCAATATCTTCAAGACTAGACTTGATTCGGCAATGAAACTTTACTGGTAGGCTGATACAACCAAAATGAACCTCAACCTGTGAAATCAGAACATTCTGAGATCGTATGACCAACTTACTAAAAATAGCAAGTTTCCATAAATAGCAGCTCTGCACAAGATAGCCCTTATTGAAAAGAAACCAGAAATATTTTTGGGTGATGCAAGATTGCTCTTACACCCAGGATGCTCTTGCATCAGACATCCGGGGTAATTTGAGAAGTGACCCCGTCACGTCTCAAGTGTGAAGAGGAAAACCAAGACGGTTAACCTCCTCCCTTGTCAGCCATGATGAATCTTCAACAGGTCGTCCTTTCCAGTTGACCAGATATTCTTCATATGTCTTGTTCCTTGTGCTTCTGCCAACACAACTGTCCAGTATATCCTCAATCTCCTTGGTAGTTGAACTGGTTACTGGAATACTCCATTGTGCTACTGTGATCTCATCTTCAACGCCTCCTTCATGATACTCTGTCAGATCTGAAATGTTATAAACTAGTGAAATATTCAGTTCAGTAAGTAATTCTACCTCATATGCATTTTCTGAATCATGCTTCTTCAGTATCTTACATGGCCCAAACTTCTTCATTTTCAGCTTGTTGTATATACCAACTGAAAATCGCTCTTTCCGTAAATGAACCATGACTTCATCTCCAACCTGAAATTCCTTATGTCTCCTTTTCTCATCTGCCTTAGCCTTATACTGCGCATTCATCTTGGTAATATGCTTCCACCTCCTCATGGATGTTCTTCAAATGTTTTGCAAAATCCTCAACTTCAACACTACTTATTTCTCCTTTATCTATCTTCCTCAACTCAAATGCATTTCTAGGACTACTACCATATACAATCTGGAATGATGATTTACCAGTGCTCCTGTTGACAGAATTATTATATGCAAATTCCGCCTGTGGTAAAATCAAGTCCCATCTTGTTGGCTTATCTCCAATCAAACATCTCAACAAATTTCTCAAACTTCTATTTACCACCTTTGTCTGTCCATCAATTTGTGGATGATGTGATGAACTAAACTTCAAATCTGTCTTCAACTTCTTCCACAATGTACGCTAGAAATATCCAACAAACTTAGTGTCTCGATCTGAAACTATGGTCTTTGGCAAACCATGTAGTCTCACTACTTCTTTGAAAAACAATTTTGTTACATGAACAACATCATTAGTCTTCTTGCAGGGAAGAAAATGTGCCATTTTCAAAAATCTGTCAACCACCACAAAAATTGAATCATGTACCCACTGAGTCCTTGGTAAACCAAGAACAAAATCCATACTGATATCCTCCCAAGGCTTCTCTAGTACAGTCAATGGCCGATACAACCCTGTATTCTGCTTCACTCCTTTCGCCATCTGACATACTTTGCAACTTTGTACAAACTTCTTGACATCTTGCTGCAACTGTGGCCAATAATAATTCTCACTAACCAAAGCAAGGGTTGTATCACGACCAAAATGTCCAGCCAATCCTCCGCTATGCTTCTCCTTGATGAGATTCTGTCGCATAGAACTTCGTGGAATGCACAACTAACTCTTTCTGAATAGCATATCATCCTGAATGATGAAATCTAACCACTTCGTTCTGTCTAGAGTAACAGGTTCTTTACAATCTTTCCAAGCTTCACCAAAATCAGGATCCTCTGGATACAAATTCTTGAGTTCCTTGAACCTTGTTAAGGTTTTAGGATCGCTGCAAATGTAATAGCACTATCTCATTGTGTAGGCTATGTGTGTTCCAAATGCAACAATCTCACTTGTTTATATTGGGAATGAGGCTATAAGAGACATGTCCCTTCATGGGATATGTCTATTCATTTTATAATGTTTCATTAATTAATCATAAATTAGAATAATATACATTTGAATAATATATATTAATAATATATATAATATAACATATATATATGCAAATACAATATATTATTATTAATCAATATCTAAGTATTATATGTATTCTAAGTGATCATACGACTGAAGCTACAAACATTAACACTCCCTCTTAGCTAGGGAGGATGATCAAACAGAACGTGTTGTGGTCTCCCTTGTCAACACATATGACCCTAACTATAGCCATACAAAACATCAGCACTCCCTCTTAGCTAGAGAAGATAAAAATCCATCAAGGTAATAAATCATTAATTTTGAAAGGGGGGAGATATCACCCCACTGTGATATCAGGAGATATGGTATATGCAAGAATATCAAGTCACATGATGTTCACCATAGCTCATAAATATCCATGGTATGTCTAATGACAATACCTCTCATGATGTCTGTCATATGGATACTAAGTTTATGTAGAGACATGTCACTATGTGATATGTTTCATAGGGTCCAATCGATATGTAATACTAAGTTTAGAAGGATCCTAATATGATCCATATGGATACTAAGAAATTACATATCACATAAATCGTGATATGAAGTGTAATGTCCCTTCTTATTCTCCTTCTATAATTTCCTGCAAAACAGACGTCAGTACATGATATCACACAAAATATATATGACTCATACTCTACTCTAAGTTAGTAAGGGGGAAATTTGATCCTTAAGGCTGCCTCTAGGTCGGGCTTCACAGAATTTCCTTCTTGAGAGACATTCGCTCCCTCTAAGCAATTGGGCTATCAACACGTCATCCCTAGAGCACTGCCCGTAAGAATCTCTTGGAAGTAGCTTAATGCATTCCAAGCCTACGCATATGCATATGACTGGTCTTCGGTATATATACTGCCTACGTGAGATAATAATCTCGAGACTAGGGAAATGTCTTAATTTCCTATAGCCCCCTCCAGATACGGGGATCCATCGTATCATCCATTGTTGAGATATTGAATCTCGAGACTAGGAAATTATCATAATTTCTTCTAGCCCCCTCCAGATATGGGGTCCATCTTTTAATGAATACTTTATTCATTCTTTTTATGGCCCATATCATCCACAATAATTATATATAATAATTTAAGTCCACATCTAATTGTAAATAATTCCTTACATCAATTATAATACAACTATTTGTGATCCATAAAAGAATACTAATATTCTGAAGTTTAAATGTAAACATAAACAGACATATATATATATATATATATATATATATTTATATATAAATATATTCTGAAATTTTAAATATAAACATAAATAAACATTTATATATATATAAAATGAATAAAAAATATATGAGTTCATACCTTAGACGGCAGTCCCTGCTGACTGTCTATTTCGTATATTCCAGATTATTACCTTTTTATTTCTTATTCTTCCGTATCTGTTTTTATTGCAAATTCATTATTGTAAATGATATTAATACTAATGCTATATATATATATTTCTGATTTCATTCTTATCAAAAGCTTTGTTATCCTTAATAATATTCTGCCATGCATTAGCAACAGTCATAAATAACTAATTTCCTTAATTGTCTCCTCCTTGTGAAGAATATCCCACGTATCTATTTCTCTTCTTTCTTATGGGGAGTAGCAAGAATATATACTTTTCCTATTCGATGATCTTGAGGAATGGCTTCAAACAATATATATATTCCCTTTCTTGTCAACGGCTGTATCCCTTCAATACTATCCACTCCTTTTGTCAGAGATCGCACTCTTTCATAATTGGTTTGTTATTTCATTAGATTGCATGTGTATGTTAATTGCTGTCAATGGTTACTGTTTGTACTCGCACCATAATTAATGTTATTCATCAAACTCTAAATCTAATTGGTTCCTTTCATTGTATTGTAATGGTTATAATTGACGATGGTGCTATTTATGTGGTTTAACGCCATGCTGGTTTGAATAAGTCTCTCTATTGTTTGTGTCGTCTCCTAGCCAAGATATTCTTAGGTGACGAACATAAGTTCTCTTTTCACCATTTGACATTCTATATCGTCTATTAAGCACATCACTGATATCTCGTCTTTATTAGCTATATCATCCTTTTACTGTCATAGATGATTGGAGTAATTTCTGTCAGATTTAGTTGTTTAATAAATCTGCAGAGGCTTTGTCATCGATATCTCTTAATGATATCCTTGTTGATACATATTGATTAATGTTACTTGTGGGCTGGAGTTATAGACAATCTCTCTCCATTCACATATGATTTCTATCAAATATATGATCGTTGTATAAGGCATATATATATGCTCTTTATTTCATTGTTTTAAGTCACTTTGATGAGATCACTAAGATGGTATCTTTTTGATAGAGTATACGGAGTCATACTAGTATTATTATTTCATCTCTTATATCATCATATTTGTTCCTTTGAATAATATTATTGTATTAGCTTCTTTACAGATATTGTTTATTTAATAATTAATATTACTTATTGTTTATCTATTAATTATTCATTTAACAACTAATAATGTATAATTGATATATTAATTAATTACTGAATTATTTATTTAATAGTAACATTGATTAATATGATCAATATATTTAATTAATATACTTTAAATTATTTATTCATTAATTAATAATTATTTATTTATTTATCAAATTCTTAATGCAGATAGGGAATATCACATGAAGTATCACCTAACTTGTGATATAGAGTATCATATATCACATAATTCGTGATATGAAGTATCACTTAACATGTGATACCAAGCTTTACATATCACCTAACATGTGATACCCGGTTTTCAATATCACCTAACATGTGATATGAGGAATCACCTAACATGTGATACCTAGTTTTCAATATCACCTAACATGAGGAATCACCTAACATGTGATACCCAGTTTTCAATATCACCTAACATGTGATATGAGGAATCACCTAACATGTGATACCTGATTTTCATACCACCTTGATATGAGGAATCACCTTAGATCATGATACCTAATTTTCATATCCCCTTGATATGAGGAATCACCTTAGATCGTGATACCTAATTTTCATATCACCTTGATATGAGGAATCACCTTAGATCGTGATACCTAATTTTCATATAACCTCAAATCGTGATACAAGGATATAGTAAATAAGAACATTACATTCCATTTACATATAACCCTATTATGGTATGTGCACAGACAAAAAGTCTACCATAACGAATCTCTATTACAAGATCGTCACCTTGTAATATCAAATACAAGTGTTCATTGTCGAAAAGTCGTCACCTTTCTCCAATGTTCACAGGAGGGCCCATAAGTCCTAGAGTCACACATGAAATCCACCTTGAGTCATCTCAGAGGGTGGATCCATCATGGCTCATCCCAAAGGGTGGAAACAAGGGCTTTCACCTTAGACTTCTCTCAAGGAGAAGAATGCAATAACATACAAGATAATAGATCACAGATATTGAAACTCCTTTTCATCTAAGGCTTCATTCTCCAACATGTCAAGTTTATCTCGAAGGTACACAACCTTACTTCTAGCAAGAAACTTGGTGAGAATATCAGCCATATGTTCTGTAGGGATAATGTACCTTGAATAGCATACTTATGCACTATATCTCTTATATAGTTTGCATCACTCTAGGTGAACCCCAAGTTATGTAGGAGATAGAATAAAAGCATTTCAGCTAGCACACATGAGACTCAATCTCATGATCATAGTCCTCTGGATGCTTCCTTTAAAGTCTTGTAACAACCTCCTCACCTCCTCGTCCAAGGTTGTTCTAGATGAACTATCATACTCCCCCTGAATCTAATATCAACCTTCTGTGAGCAAGTCGTGTCTTTGTTCTTTAGTCTATAGGAAGCTCTTTTCTTGAATGCCCAACCATCTATCTAGGAATATCATGACCTAGAGATCTGCATAAAAGCTTTCTATCTCACCTATATGGAACTAAATCATTTGAATCACAATTCTTTTTCCTTCTATAGTTTCTTGGTCACTAGGGAAACCGTCTCGATATGGTTTACTCCCTTTGAATCAATATGACCAAGATGCTTGGAAATCAAATAAGGTAGATCCTCTAGATGTTGTACTGATTCCCTCTGAAGCTTTGAGTACTAACATCAACATTTAACCTTCTCGTCCAAGGTTTCCTCTAATAGATAAAGTGTCAGACTCCCTCATAATCTGATAGCAATCCTCCTTTTCCTGCAAGAGCATCTAAAAAAAAAAAATCAAGGAAAATAGCTCTTATAGTACATAATGAAATAAGAGAATAAGAGAGATTAGAAATACAATACTTAGAAATTGAACTCAAAAGGAAATACTAATCTCATGTAGTTAAGTGATATTCTTCAACTTTTCTCGCTAACATAAAAGCACACCCTTCGAACAATAACCTCCATTTCCATATACTTTGAACATTATAGCATATAGTGTGCTTATAATTTCTCTAACTCGTGAGTCATGAGAAACACAAAGTCTTCGACAAGAGCAAGAACTTTGCTTTGAATTTGGGCCCACTCTCCATGCTCGACTTGTTAGTTGTAATATAATGTTGCCACATAATCATCCTCGCTCAGAAGTGTTTCACCTTCAATAGTGAACTCCCTCTCAATCAATATGATCAAGATTGTCACAAGTTGACTGAGCCATTTGCTCCCTCTGAAGCTCAAGCTCTTTTATCAACCTCTTGTCTTCTTCTAAAATGTCAGACTCCCTCTGCATCTGGTCTCAATCATCAATTCATTTGCAATCATTAATCACTTGCTTTATGTGAATGAAGTCGACTTTTAACTTTATGTATTGTGGCAACTATTTACGGTTAAGGTCACTGCATATTACTGCTCTTAGGCATTATTGCTTGCTGCATACTGGTGCTGGTGCTCTTTCCTATTTCTGTTCCAAATAAAGACCAGGACTACCAATAATGTATCGCTCAATATTTAATGCTTAGCTGGAATCAACCAAGACTAATCATTCTAATAGTTGACGAGTCGTCAATGCCCTTAATATAATCATTGATAAACTTGTGGAATTACTCGATGTCTCCAACGTATATTATCAATGCGCCCAAAATGTTGTTGTAGATATAATCAATGATCATCGTATATCTTCCCACTATGGTCCCCATCAATTTTTACTCAATAATCTTTGTATTTGATTCAATGCGTGTTTGATGGATCAGTCGATCCTCATATCCTTGATTTTCTGTTTCAGATTAATAGATTACTATGTATGTGTTCCCCTGTGCGATCATGCTTCTTATCTAACTGTTGCCACTATAGATTCTTCACAGTTTCTAAATTTGACCGTGTATAAGGAAACCTCACGTGAGAGATTATTCTCAACTAGTTTATTCACTCAAAAATATGAATTGCTTAGACGTTTCTAATAGTTGTGTAAGAACCAACGTCCTCTCGTGGATGTTTGAAGTCTCCTGAGGAGTATATTGCTGATGTGGTGGGTTGATATCTAAGAAAATTGGCTAACATATGGATTGATTCTGATATCCCCCCGAACCTCCCCATATCCTCTTCTTATAGCTCTGACATAGATCTCAAACCTACTCTGATCAATGGAGCCTTTTTGAATTTTAGATAATGAATAAAATTTTATCAAATCTTTCATTGGAATTTGAAGGAGTCGTTTCCAATGATGTAGTCTTATTACCAAACTTACGTCCTTGGGGATATGCTCAGGAAACGCGTTGTTTATAATTGCTCTCCCAGTTTGATGAAAACTCGATGTAGATCGTGGTTCTTCTCTTGTTCTACGGTAAAGTCCTTATCCCATCTGATTTTAGTTTACCACCATGGAGGTGAATTGAGCCCTCTATGAATGTAGAAAATGATCAATCAACTCCGAACTGTCAGTATTTGATCTCCCTGTTCATCCCTGAGCCTCCTCTCATATATGTCATAATTTCATATTTTCTCGGTAGAAAGATCACCTATTATCTGGCAATGATATTCAAACATATAAAACAATGACAATATTACATCTTTTCTCTCAGGATTTCCTCTCATGCCATTTCTATTCTTTCACATTTGCAGTCTGGCTCTGATACCATGTTAAGGTTTTAGGATCGCTGCAAATGTAATAGCACTATCTCATTGTGTAGGGTATGTGTGTTCCAAATGCAACAATCTCACTTGTTTATATTGGGAATGAGGCTATGAAAGACATGTCCCTTCATGGGATATGTCTATTCATTTTATAATGTTTCATTAATTAATCATATATTAGAATAATATACATTTGAATAATATATATTAATAATATATATAATATAACATATAAATATGCAAATACAATATATTATTATTAATCAATATCTAAGTATTATATGTATTCTAAGTGATCATACGACTGAAGCTACAAACATTAACAAACCCAACCACTTCAATCTGCATCTTTATCAGCAATAGTCGCCTTCTGCTAAGCGCATCTGCAACCCTGTTAGACTTTCCACTCCCGTGTTTCAAAACAAATGTGTAACTCTGTAAAAACTCAACCCATTTCAAATGCCTTTGATTCAACTTTCCTTGACTATTCAAATATTGCAAAGCTTGATGATCAGTATACAAAACAAACTCCTTAGGAAATAGATAATGTCTCCACTTCTTCAATGCTTGAACTATAGCATAAAATTCCTGATCATAAACATAATATTTTCTTTTGGCATCATTTAGCTTTTCACTGAAATAAGCAACAAGTTTACCTTCTTGACTCCTAATAGCTCCTATTGCAGTACCACTAGCATCATAGTCTATTTGAAACACCTTATTAAAATCTGGAAGTGCTAAAACAGGTTGTTCTGTAACTTTCTGTTTCAACAGTTTAAAACTCTTATTTGCCCTATTAGTCCACTTGAACTCTTTTCTATCCCCTCTCATTGTTTCAGTCAAGGGTCCACAAATACTGTTAAAATTTCTGATAAACTTTCTGTAAAAGCTAGCCAAACCGTGAAAAGATCTTACCTCAGTAGTACTCCTTGGAGTAGGCCATTCAAGGATAGCCTGCACTTTCTTTGGGTCCATTTTTAGACCTTCTGCTGAAACTACAAATCCCAGATACACTAACTCCCTCTTCACAAAACTACACTTCTTCAAATTAATCAACAGTTTCTCTTCCCTTAACTTCTCAAACACCATACGAATATGCATCATATGCTCCTCCAATGTTTTACTAAAGATCAAAATATCATCTAGGTAAACAATAACAAACTTACCCAGAAATTCTTTCAGAACCTCGTTCATGAGCTGTATGAAAGTGCTCGGTGCATTGGTTAGCCCAAAAGGCATGACTAACCACTCATATAGTCTTTCCTTTGTCTTGAAGGTAGTCTTCCATTCATCTCTTTCTCTGATCCGAATCTGGTGATATCCACTCTTCAGATCTATCTTTGAGAAATAGACAACTCCACTCAAACAGTCCATAATATCGTCCATTCGTGGCAATGGAAACCTATACTTGATTGTGATCTTGTTTATTGCTTTGGAATTTGTACACATCCTCCACTCTCCATTCTTCTTTGGTGATAATACCGCTGGTACAACACAGGGACTCAGACTCTCTCGAATCAACCCCTTCTGCAATAACTCATGTACTTGTCTATTCAACTCTTCACTTTCTGCTGGTGTCATTCTGTGTGCTGCCTTGTTTGACAAACTGGCTCCTGGAATCAAATTCATCTGATGATTGATCTTCCTTACCAGTGGTAATCCATCAGGTACATTATCAGATACAATATCTTGAAACTCATTCAACAAATCTGCAACTGCTATAGGCTAAGTCACAAGGTTCGAGTTCGAGTTCGTGTTCGGCAATCATAAAATTTGGATAAAATTCGACACTACAAAAAATCGGAAAAAAATTCGACACTAAATTCGCCTATATAAATTAATTTTAAAAAAATATAAATAATAAATTGAAAAATAAAATAATATTATATAAAACAATATTGTAATTTAAAATATTTAAAATCTTACTTCAAATATTATTAATATATATTTGATAAATGTATTATAATTGTATATTTAATTAAACATTTTAAAATTTAAATTTTTTAATATTGAATACAAAACAAATTAAAGAATGCAAATCGTTTCTAAACTAAAATATAAAGATGTTTAATGTTATTTTTAAAAAACTTTAAAGAGAAACTTATTCGAAACATTTCGGAGGGTGAGGTCGAAGATTTCTGTAAGCGACTAAATGGGCACCGCTTCAAAAAATGTAGTCGCGAGAGGGGAGTCTAACACATCTGGGTCTCTGGCTAAGGGCATTTTCACTGGCAACCTGCGCTATTAATGAATCCGGTAACTCACAGCCCGCGGTCATTTTCAGCGATATTCCACATTAACTATATTCACCGATTTCACTTCACAGGGCAGCCTCCGTCAATGTCCGACAAAATTGCTTGCACAGTTGCCGCACGTTACAGTCTCTCCTCACATCCAGCCAAGGATCTGGAGTCAATAACCAAACTTGTTTGAATCGTGTCTAAATCTGTAGCGATAACCAAACTTATTTCAATCGCATCTTATCTGCAACGATATCTACATTGGCATGCTATAAAGACTGGCAATTTTTTGAAAACCTAAAATCAATTCCGTACGAATTTATTGGCGAACAACAACGAATTTTTAGAATTTTTTTAAAGTTCGCCGAAATTCGAACCTCATGGCCGAAATTCGGCGAACGCTGTGACTTAGGCTATAGGTACATCCTCTACTTCCTCTTTACTAGCTTTTGGAATTAAAGCAAAACACACATGCTCATGCCTCATACTATCTAGGAATTTTCTTCCATCAACAAAAGTTATTCTTGCATTACCACATACCTTTTCTTCGGTCTCCTTCAATGGCTTTAGCTTATGTCGCACTCCATCCTTTGTCAGGGAATAGGTATTCACACGACCATCATGTACAACACATCTGTCAAACTGCCACGGCCTACCCAACAACATATGACATGCATCCATATGTATGATATCACATAGTACTTCATCATGGTACCCGCCAATCTTGAACTTTACTAAACATTGTTCACTGACCATGACCTTGTGGTCATCCTGTACCCAGGCAATCTGGTATGGATGTGGGTGTTTTTGTCTCTTGAGCTTCAACTTTGTGACCATCTCTTTTGACACCAAATTGTCAGTGCTTCCACTATCAATAATCACATCACAACATTTACCCTCACACTTGCATCTAGTGCGAGACAAGCTCCTCCTTTGCTCAGGTTCATTCTCACCACTCAACAGGACTATTCTGTTAATCAACGTTTCTCCTCTTTTAACATCTTCAGAATTTGATGATCTGACATTTTCATCTACATGTGCAACTCTGGCCTAGCCTTCATTCCTCCTATCTGTCCTTCCTTCGCGTTGAGGACACTCAAATGCCCTATGACCTTCTCCACAGTGAAAATATGTTCCACGGAAGCCTCCTCTTCCAGATCCTTGTCCTCTTCCTCTTCCTCTTTGATCTCTATTATTCTGATCATGGAAACAATTGGAATTGTTTCCTCTCTGATTCTAACTACTACTGGCCTCATCCTTATTTTTCGGATCTTTATTTCGGCCTCCATATGACCGTCCACCAGATCGTCCACCGTGACCTCTTCCGTTTTGTCTGCTCTCGAATTTCTTGTTCAACTTTTCCTCTACTTTTAGGGCAAACTAGTATGCCTCTTCAATACTGTTAATTCGAACCAGATTCAACTCCTCCTGAATGCTCAGCCTCAACCCATTAAGGTAACGGACAACTTTTTCCTTATCAGCTTCCGCATGGCCTCTTTTGATGAGGATTCGATAGAACTCCTCTGTATACTCCTGAACAGATTTTCCTGCTTGCTTCAAACTCTGCATCTTCTTCAGTAGGTCAAGCTTATAATCAATAGGAATGAACTGTCGCTTCAATTTATCCACCATCTGATCCCGTCTTGTGATTTTATCCTTTCTTTTTCTATTTCACTCCAATTGAATCTCTTGCCACCAGATCTTCACATGACCTTTCAGTTTGGTCTTAACAAACTTGACTCGATCAGGATTCTCGATATCTTCATACTCAAAATATTCTTCACACTCATTGATCCAGTCGATCAATTCTTCTAGGTTAAGATTTCCTGAAAATGTAGGAACCTCAATCTTAGGTCTTTTCCCAATCTTAGAAATGGCCCAGAAAAGTCTTTCTTCCTCTTGATTCAAAATTTTGACTTCTTCTTCCTGATCAGAATTTCCTTCACCCTCGGCTTCATCCTCACTTTCGTCTCTGACATTAAGATTCATTCCTTTGCGAATCTCCTTTTGCAATGCTCGCATTTGTCTCTGCAGTGCCCTAACCTCAAGTGTTACAACACCAGCTCTTCCGCCATGTTCCCTTCGTAGAGGCATTTTTGCGTTGCTCGCTGAAACCCTAACCACAGTCCTGGTGCAAACTGCCTCACAGTCGGCAATCTATTTACAAACTCAGGAACTCCTGTTCTGATACCACTTGATGAAGGGTGCTCCCTTTAATACCACAAACACATAACAGAAACAGAGAAACAACTTGCAAGAACAGAAAATGGGCTTGTTATTATCTCCACAAATGTGGAATTACAAACTTTTAGAATTACAATATGCAAAGCCACATGGGCATTTCCCTTACAATATTCTGTAGGACAAGCCTCGAATCATTACCCAGAACTGCCCTAGACAACACTACGGGTTTTCTTTATATAGACAATTTCCACCGTCCGAGAAGGTTCTAGAAATTTAGCCTTTAGGGCCGACTAAACTTAGAATTATTTTATTTTTCATTTATTACATCAAAGTCAGCTCAAAATAACTTTTAAAACCTGAACAAAAATTTTGAAAGAAATTTATTTTCCGCCATTTCAGGTGGCTCGACTTTCGGAGACCATAAGTCATCACCCGTTGACCCAATTGACTATTATGACCCCAATTCGGAAAGGGCGCAAGGAGCTCTACAGTGCTTGACTTGCACAAACTCCAGTCAGCCGAAGTTTCGACCTCATCCGGGGCCTCTAAAGCCTTCAAAACTGAGTTCAAAGTTTCTGTACCCTATTTTCAATACCGAAAATTTTCAATATCTTCAAGACTAGACTTGATTCGGCAATGAAACTTTACTGACAGGCTGATACGACCAAAATGAACCTCCACTTGTGAAATCAAAATATTTTGAGATCGTATGACAAACTTACTAAAAATAGCAAGTTTCCATAAATAGCAGCTTTGCACAAGATAGGAAATATTTTTGGGTGATGCAAGATTGCTCTTACACCCAGGATGCTTCTGCATCAACTTACAACACCACTACTAGATGGAGGTAATGGAGAACGAAGACTTGAAAAGCTCTCTCCACCTAAGTTTGCCATTTTTTCTTGTTGCTTCTTCCTTAATTCTTTTTTCTCTTCATGGGCTTCTAAATGAGTTAGCATTTCACGTATAACCTCTTGGGTTGCTTTTTGGCATGATTTAGCATCATGCCCTGATATATGTCCAAGGTGATATTTCAATCTGTTAATACCTCCCCCACTATATTTAACACTACAATGCCAACATATAACTACTTTTTTTGGGCCGGGGATGGCATGTTTCCAAGTCTTATCCCTTGCTACACTAACAAGGTTTGCATCTGGGTTAAATGGAGGCCTAGATGAACTATCCTCAGCCTAAGACAATATGCTATTGCTGCAATATATCATAAATAAATAAAAATAAACATCTACAATAAAGAAAACCAAAGACTAGGGCTTCTTACTTTTCAAGTTTTTCATCAACATAAAATGGAACAAATCTAAAGACTAAAATAAATGGAAACCAAACTATGATTCATGAATGTAAAAAATTCAGAAAACAATACAAAAATGTAACTTACCTCTTCAAAATTGCTCAAAAATGGAAATGCAACTCAAATTTGTAGAAGCCTCCTCCAAATGCTTCTTTTAGCTCCTCTCAATGTGTGAATGCAAGCTACAAAGTTGCACAAACAATCATTAATCAATATATGATAGCCAATTGATTTGCTAATCTATTTGTAAAACTTCAATATTCTTCTCTCAAGACTTTTTTCTCTCTTGTTTGTGTTTGCAAGTGATGGAATGACCTTTTTAGGTCTTAGACAAAACATATAAACCCCCAAAAGAAAGTTAAAATAATAAAAAAATTGCTTTTTTTGCACTTTTTATGTTGCTGGCCGCGATAGAGTTTGATTGCCGGGACTCTGCGAGTCCAGCGAGTCCGGTTAGGACTCTGCCAGACTCGGTCGAGTCCGGGTCCAGAGCCAAAAAAACTCCGGAAGCTGGGCTCGGCTCGGGACTCGCAGAGTTCTGTAACACTGATGGAATCACCTTTGAGCCTATGGGTTGCTCATAATGAAGGCGAATCTCTAGATTATGGGTTGGTTCCTTTATGATCACCTAAAACTAACTCTTCTTGACAGGGAAAAAGGGAAGAAGGATTGCTCTGGAATGAAATTATGAAAATACTACCCTAAGAGTTGGTGATACACCAAATGTGTTTTTGGAATTATACTGTTGTTTTGGACACACAAATTGACTAGCTTATCAAGACAAATATAAATGACTTAGAATTTTAGATGTACTTTGCAACAATGATTTAACACTAGGTTCAAAACACTAGGGACTACATTAAGGAGGTGTAAACATCATCACATCCTAATCTCTACTCCCTAGCTGATAAACACAAGCAATAACCTGCAAAATATACATCTTTCTGCATAAAGGCAATAGAAATGAGACAGAAATCAAGGAGAAAAGTGCTTCATCACATGATGACATCCATTATTCCAAAAGGTTTGCCCAATGAAACAGATCATAGAAGGTAAAAGACTTGATTTTATTAATCAAAAGGTGTCTTGCAATAGCCATACAAGTCTAAAATAAAGAATTACAATGCTGCTTTGATTTGTTGTGTGCAAAACCAGCGAAGAAAGAACTGAAGAAGAAAGAAGGTCTTCATCCAAACTGAAGAAAGAACTGAGATTGAATTGGATGTAGCTCCCTTAAATGTGCTTGAACTGAAGTTGATTCGGTCTTTAATGATGCTCCAGTTTGCTTGAAAAGATCTTCTTGGGTCGAGCATAACTGAAAAGCCACCCAAAAAGAGATCAAAACTGAAAGAATTTAGCTATTTATGGCTTTAAAACTCTTCTTGATGGATGCATAACCCATATGGAGTCTCTAACTGGAGCCAAACTGCTGTACTTGTCTCAAAAACTCCTCTTTTCGTGCTTTGCACTGAGTATTCCTTTTGTTGCTTAAGGACTTGCATTTGCACTTTAGAAATTAGCTAGTCTTTAAGTGGTGTAGGAGATCTTTTATGAGTTTGAATGTATTGATGATTTATCCTCTTTCCTCATAAGAACACTTAATTATAATTGAAATCTCCTTTGGTTTTATCTCAGACCTGCCATGTGAGGTGTCTTATGTCCATCACAACATCATGTATCCCTTCTGTCCATGACTTTCTATTTCACGTCTGCAATGACAGCGATTCTATCCATATCTCTGTTATTTCAACCATGGCTTTGTCTCTGTTCTTATAATGTCTAGCAGCTTTCTTGTAACAGTGATTTCATGTTCTCGGTCTAAGTGCCTCATAGTAGTGAAATGAATTTCTGCTTTTTAATGTGCTATTTCAAATTTGAATGCTGCTAGCAATGCTCCTTGGTATTATATCCTCAATCACTATCTTTTAACAGTGCCCTTATTAATATATTTCAACCATTTCTCTACTTTAAAACATGCCAATCAAAAATCCGTTAATGACTGTCCTTGACTCTTTATTTGCCATTATTTACTATTGTCCAGACAATATATTATCTCTGTCATTTGGCATCCTTGAGTCTTATGATCTCTCTGATCTATAGCAGTACCCTTCATAACTCTGTTATTTCTCCTTTTGCTATCTTCCTTGGATTTCACTGTCTAATCTTGAAAATTTGTAATAGCATTGCTTTTGTTAATGTTTTGAATCAGATTATAAGAATGCAATAATCAGAAATACAATAACAGATGACACAATTATTATCCTGGGAAAAACCCTCCTCTTTGACGGAAACAACCCAGCCCACAAATGATGATGCCTTTATTCAGATACCAAAAACTGATTACAAAACTTCTGCTCCTTATTGACATCTTCAGCATGACTCAATAAGCTTTACCAAATGAATCTTACAATTTCTTACTGATCACTCAATGATCAGAAAACAATATAATCAGCCGAGTATCGTTTCACGATACACAGATATAACATTCACACTTTAATCTCAATGCACATAAGAATGCTGTTATATTATTCACATGCAAAGCATAGCATAAAACTCTGCAAGGCAAATAACTGAGTACGATCAACTCAGAACAACAAAATCCTATGTGCTATGGTCGCAGATAATACACCAAAAACTATATGCCGTAATCTAATCACAGATGATACACCTCATTCGGCACACTCCGAACTGAACAAGTATATCAGTTACAAAATATGAATAGTCTTCACAAGAATGAAGTGACACCACACACATGAAGCAAGAACCCAATCAGAAAAATGAATCGGTGAGAATAGATAACTGACGAATTCATCAAAGCACATCAACAACATGCCGCGATGCCAAAACGATAACCATCAGTGAATACTCATTGCCAACGGTGAATACTTAATGCCAACGGTGAATCCTTAATGTCAACGGTGAATATGAAAGACCAGATGTGACCGATGCCAAGTCAGCATCCACGTGGTACAAAATAGGAGGAAAGCTATCATACTAAGCTGACGGAAGAGCAACCGTGCCAAATAAGCACTAAGTATCATACGCACGATGCCAACCATGACACATATGAGCAGAAATACTGAATACGTGCAAGTCTCCATATGAAACTCTGACAAAATTTCGAACACCACAGGAGCAGCATAGAGTAGAGATATCGCAAAACAGCAACAAGAGAACATGCTGAGAAGAAACAGAGAACATCAATGCAAGTAGGAGATCTATCTCGCAGCTACCCAAAAACTCAACAGCTTTGCTTTGAACAAATGACTGTTATAACACTGTGTTTTGACATGTTCATTACTGCTTCCCTGTCATGCTGCAGCAGTATCTCATGCTTGTACTTGTCATAGCAGTGGTCACTGCTTTGATTCACATACACATATATCACTGCTTTGACCTTTTAACCATTGGTTTTTTTCTGATATTTTACAAATCACTGTTATTATCAATGTTCTTTTTATTGTATATCAGTCTTTTAACATTGAAAAACGCCGTGTTTATCATGCAATACTACTTTCTTATGTCCATGGCTAAACAAACTCATAGTTGCATACCATGTTCTTCCTTTAGTACCTTGACATCTGTGACTATGCTGTCCACCTTCTTATCTCTTTTTATAACATTTATACAGTCTCTTGATATTATTCGTCACTGTGATTGCATTGATACGATTGTTACTTATATTCTTATCATTTTTTCCTTTTACACCCTTTGCCATTGTTGTGATTTTGACATTCATATTCTCTGATTTTCTTTGCATTTTCATTGCTCTTTTTATGACACCTTTGATCTCTATCTTTTCTGTTCTATTCATTTGCATGGAGCTATTCACATTGATAACTGTTCTTTCATCTTTTGATGTCCACCCTCTTCTATGAAATCACTAGTTGGGAAGGCTGCTATTAGAGTATCTATGTTTTAGAACGATTACTCACTTGTTATCACTGCTCTCTTGATAACACTGTCATTTTTTATTTTTATGATTGTCCTCGTTGATTCATGGAGTCACTTCCCTTTTCTGTCTTGAAAGTTGCTGCTCTTTAATCTTTTGCTGTTATTGCTCCATTGTAGCCATCATTATACACCACTTGTGCTTTCAAGTCATGACTGCAATAGTCATTGTTTTGACATGTTTGACATATTCATTACCTTTGCATTTATCATATCTGCCCCTTTGGTCTTCCACAAACTCTGTTTTGCAGAATATCATTCATTCTTTTATCCCTCATAATCTTGACGTTCTTGCTTTTTGCTGTATTGACTCTGCAACATTGCTCTTGCTGTAGCTATTCTTTTCTCAATATAACAGTGGAAATCTCTTGTAACAGCATGTCATCTTCTTGTCTTTACAACAGTGAAAGATCCCTTCCCATAACAGTCAAAATAGTATATGATCCATCTTTGCCATAACAATGAAACTCTTTCCCAAAACAATGACAACCTTCTGTGAACTTTGAAACAATGAATGATCCCTTGAGGATAGTAGACGAGAAAACAATAAATATCTCTGTTAACACTCTCAATGTATGTTCCAAAATAGTGAGGGATTTCATTACTATGGAAAAGTGAAAATATAAATGCAAAGTGGCGTGTCAATATGCATGAAACCCTATCTCTTTCAACATAGATCCTTTGAAATTTTGGCATCCCCTTGAATCAAACTGCTGTTGATTCTCATGTATTTGCTGTTTATCCTCTCTTTACACTGCTCTTGATAAGTTTTGCCACTGTTCTACTTCACTTTCCCATTACTTTGCTGTTCATAACAGATTTGGCATTTTTTCCCCAGAAACTCATTGTTCTATTCAATGAATATGCTGCCTTTTGAATGAAGCTACTGCTCCTTCCATTATATCTGCTCTTCGATCATTACAATGTCTTTCCTCTTTATTAACTGCTGTTCTATTTTAGATCCGCTGTTACTTTAAAATCTGCATTTTCTGGCTGCCATTTTCATCAACGTACATGCTGTTCTTACATGTATTAATTCTGTTCATGAAAGAAAACTGCTGTTCTCACGTCCTTTACATTGAATAATGCTGTTATTTTCTTAAAATCTGCTGTCTTCTTCCAAATAAAATGCTGCCCTCATCAATGATCTACTTACTTTCATTGAATTACTATCATTGTCATCCATTAAACTGCTGTTCAGACTGAAACTCCCTACTCTTAGTGGCCATGGATGAGCAAACCGTGAAACTAGGGCATATTCTTCTTTTACTTCGCCTCAACCACAGGTTAGCAATAAGTTTTTTTATTTATTTAAAGAGTTCAAGCAATTTGCTTTCCCTCTCAAAGCTCACCTCAAACAAAAAACCACGTGGTTAACATATAAAGCTTGCTTTCAAAACTCTCTTTTCGAGAAATGAAAGTAAAACAAGAGCCCCTTTAAGATACTTGAGCTTAATAATAAAGGCTTGTGGCATATTTTCAACATTTTAGCCCCAAAAATCCTCTTTTTTGACAAATTCTTAGCTTTCTTTCTTAACACAAGACTCATCGTAAACACATTTTTCTCCTAGGGTGAAAAATAGGTAACAAGAACATTAAAAAAATCTTGACATGATTCGATTGTATTAAGTACCTTCTCAAATGTCTTCAATTCTCAATGTGATGCAAAGAATCAAAGCTTATTGTAGCCCTTTTGGGAATGAAGGCTATAATTTAATTATACTCATTGGTTGTAATGGCCCCTTTTCGTAATTGCCCTAGTTTTTGCCCTAAATCACAAGTTCCAAGTAGAACAAGAAGTAGAATAGAATTAGTAATATTATGTACTTGGTTGAGGTGTTGCAACATGTTAGGAGATCATTGAAACATAATCCACAAAACATATCTTTCTTATTAGAGAGATTAAAAGCATAGATCTTTCCTACTAGGTTTAGGGACATTAATTTAATCATAATATATATTTAATTTATTGATGGAGTTGAACCATGGGAGAGCTAGGATAATGGGCATATTAGGGTGCCTTAAGTGATCCTCTACCCTAGGCTCAAGCGCGTATGTTATCCCTCCTGGCCTCATGTGGCCCTTTGCCATCCATATGAGGGGTGTATCTAGTGAGGAATTCATAGCTGTTCCCCTCTTCCATTACCACCCTTATCCTCTTCCTTATGATTAGAGCTCCTTAACATAATTGTCAACCAAGGTAAGGGTTTGAGGAAACTACAATAAGCTGCCTGGAGTATCCTTCCCTTTTAAGTCCAAGGGCGGGGCATCCTTGTGCCCCTTGGCCTCATGGGACTATCTGTCACCACCATCATGCTTAGAAGAGGACCTCATAACAATTTCTCCCTCGTAGTCACTTATTATCTCAACCATGATTGATTGCAGCAAACATGTAAAAAGTTTTTTTTTCTTTTTGTATTGAAGAAAATTTGAACTCGGCACCATCTAGGTGCCTACAACATGACTTTGCCACTAAACCAAATGCCCATTGGCAAACATGTAAACATTATTGCATGTATTCTTCAAATAGAAGATCACATAAGTAATACATATTCTTACACATTATTCAGAAGCAAGAAATTATACATAAGACCCACTATGCTGCCTATTATAAGAGCTGATACTTCATACCAATTTATAGATAGATATAATATTCAGATTGTATATGCCTGAGTAAGATCGCTGTGAGTCAGTTCTGATTGGTTTGGTTTGTCTTATCTTGATTGATCATTTGATTGTTGTTGAATGATTGATATTTGTATGAATGATTGATTGATTTAATGAGTTCCTTCGATTTGGTGATTCAAGGTATTTGTGAGTTATGATTAAGTAATTGTCGATTAGATGATTGAAAATTATTTAATTGTAGATAGTAGTTTTGATTGTGTGTGAATTTTTGTCATCAACATTTTGGATAACACTCCGTGATCCATCATCAAGATGTGAGAGAGTGCAAGAGATGAAAAATTGCAAGATGCCACATCCTGCACCCTCTCACATCTTGATGATGATTCATGGAGTGTGATCCGAAATGTTGATGCCAAAAATTCACACACAATCAAAAACCAGAAGCTACTATTGAATACAAATGGATTGTGGAAACGGGATAAGTTTGGTTGAAAAGTGACTATAATGAATGCTAGTTTGACATATTGATGGATGATGATTGAATGAATGTTGATTTGATAGAGTGATGATTGATTGCTAAATTGTATGTTTTCTTGATCCCCAAGATGAAGTGATGATTGATGTGGATTTGATGATTGTTTGCTTGATCTTGCTGATTGTTTGTTTGCTTGGTTTCTTGAGGGATGATGAATAAGGATGAAGGATGATGATTGATAAGTCCTCCTTCAATACTTGGAATGAGATTTCCTTTATTCATTAATGTTGAAAGGGTCACCACCTTTCATAAGAATTGAGTCACCACTTTTCATTGTTGCCTTTGAGAATAATATATTATTCCCCAAATTGATCTCCCTTGGATGTTTTCCTCAAATGAAACCTTCTCTTTATACTATCCAATGTGGGGGAGTGTTACACTTCTTCATCATTTCTGCCCTTTGCAATTGTTACAACCTTTCACAATTATGACCCTTTGGAAGAGTCATAACCCTTCATCATTTCTGCCCTTTGAAAGAGTCACAACCTTTCATAATCGTCACTCTTTGAAAGAGTCTCAACTCTTCATAACTAGGCTTCCTCATTTCTTCTCATTCCTTGTTTCTCTTCCATTAATTCTTTCTTCATTTACACCTTCCCTTTTCTCTTCCTTCCTCTCTCCCCCTTTCAAATGAAGTTCTCCTCCTTTTCACATCTCATGTTCGAGGGAGTTACAACTTTTCATTTCATGCCTTTTGACCATTCATTAAACTTAACTAAATTTTAATTAGGTTTAATTTTATTTTTTTATATTTTTAATTTTATTTTAATTGTTTATTATTAAATTCTATTTAAAAAATGGACATAATATTGGTCTTTTTAATTTTAAATTTTCTGCTTTACACAGTTGAAGTGAAATGTTATAGGATGTGTTCTGATTTAAAACTTGACCAAACTAGCATCAAAGCGTATTTTAATCTGTTAGTCTTTCACATCTTACCTTACGATGTTGTTTAGCTGTTATGGAAATATTTTACACACTTAGCATGCATAATTTTGCTCTGTTTTGAACTGTTGTTTTGTTAAGCTGTTGAATGCAGTATAACTATGGAATTCTGCCCCACATGTGGCAATATGCTTCAAGTTGAGCTTCCATATATGAGGCAAGAATTGCGCTTTTTCTGCCCTACTTGCCCATATATCTTTCCAATCCGATGCAAGGTAGTGGTACATTCAAATAGTTTAATCCTCTTCGGTGCTTTATTTGTTGTTCTATTATTTATATGAAGAAGGTGAAGCTAATGTGCTTAAGTTAGCCTTGCAGATTACCAAAAAAACTCCTCTTTCCAAAAAAGAGGTGGATGATGTGCTTGGTGGAGAGGATGCCTGGAAGAATGTTGATCGTACAGAAGGTATGTGTGGTGCAAGTTTAACATGCTTGCCAATAAGCAAATGCTTTTGTTTTCTCGTAAGTATTAGTGCCTGTTGTCTCTTAACAATTTGCTTAACATTTGAATGAATACCACTGATAAAGGAAAATGCATGTTATTCTAATGTTGTGCCATACCATCAGTGCTGTTGGATGTGGAATTTTATCAAAGTTTGCCTATATACATACACTTCAAGAAGTGATGTTGGCTGACACAAACTGAAATTAATGATTTATTATTTGTGCACTATGATATTTAACATAATTACAAATGGGTTGGGTAAAATTGGAATGTTAGAGCCATTGAGGTCGATGAGGGTGATTGCTTATCAGATTGGTATGTTGATACAAGGGGGGCAAAATAAAATAAATAAAAATAATGATCTTAATTGGGGAATCAGGAAACAATTTAGATTAGGAATTTAGAGATGGAGTCATGGCATTGGTGGATGCCATGGTGTGGATAGGATGTTCCACTCGTGTGCTCAAGAATTCAGTGAGAAATAACATTTGATAGTGCCACCTAATTTCTTTGGCATTGTTTCAAACCATGGCCCATGGTGTCTATTCATGTATGTTTGCAGTTTCTAATTAATAATATTTTATGATATGGATTTGGAGGTTATGCTTTGATTTGCTTTTACAATTTCATCTGACTACGTACATGAGTTTGTCTCTACATTGTGATTTTTAATGACATGGAAAGTTGAAAACATTCTTTTAAAACAAATAATTCATATCTTGATTTACTGTAAACGTGAAGTACAATTCTAAGCTTCAAACAAACTTGTAAACAGGTACTTAGAACAATCCCTTGTCACTTCATAACAAGTCTGAATTACCTGCCAAAGAGAACTTGATCAACTCTGTCAGGTGTTAAAATATAAAAAAGTGCGAGTTTGTATTCTTCTCAATACAAAGTTCAGTTGCACCAGGTTTTAGAATTCTTTCAGAAAAGGATCTGGGCCTTGTGCATTTCAGAAGTGGAATGATTTAATTACATATCCATGAAACCCATAAATCTATAGAACCAGAATTGTCCTGGTTGTCCCAAGTTGAGTTCCACAGCAGAAAAAACCTTATAGAGGAAAAATCAGAAAACTAAAAGTATAAGATATTTTGAAAAAAATGGGGTTTGATGGGAAATAATCGGATTAATAGAAATGTAAAATAATATAGATAGTTTAGCCCATGAATTATCTAAAATAGATAGTTTAGCCCATGAATTGTCCAAACAAAAAGTTTGTCTAAAATAGCAGAATGCAGTATGGCATGTAAGCTTTGCTAGTAAATGATTGTTTGGTAAGTTCTATGTGAAGTTGATAAAGTTATTGTGAAGTTAACAATAAAAGCTTTCACTGAATGAAATGTGTGAAAACTTCTAGCCTTGTTGTATGATGCTTATCTGCAAGATAAATATCAATCGTGTCTAAGATGGCAGTCCAGAGCCTAAGCTGGTCAAAATTATTCTGCCAATACCTCTACGCACGGCTATAATAGCTCATCTTTCCACTACTTGATTTGTGGTCCTCTTTCTGCCAAGAAGGATCTAATTTCTAATTCCTTGATGGACAAGCCAATTGGGTGTGTTAGTACATTTATTTTTTCGGTTAATTGACAAAGGCCTTTCTACGGATATTATGACCTTTGGGACGCAAACATGGGCCCAATTCCCAGGCATGGATTTTTTAACAATCTACTCATGTCTGTGTACTGTGGAGTCTTGAATGCAATTTAAGTATTAGTGATTAGATCTGGCTTTCAGTTTGATTGCAATACAAGTTGAAAATTATAAGTCAGTTTCATTTGAGGCAGATTTCAAAGATGTGGCAAAATGTTTGTCCTGTTTGACTGGATTTGATAAACTACCTTCAAGAGATTGTTTTATGGCTTTTTATGCCTTCTCTCATAATTATTGAAATTGGCCTTAAAACTAACACATATTTCATGAAAAGGGTTGCAAAATTATGGCCTTAAACTGTGTGTTTTATTATTGTCATCTTCATAGTATAATTTATCTGCACATTACAGTTGCCATCATTTTGTCCTATTCCATGACATCTCATTGTAATTCATTTTGTGTGTGCAGCCAACTGCCCCAAATGTAACTATGGACAAGCATATTTCATGCTAATTCAGATCAGATCAGCAGATGAACCAACTTCAATATTTTATAAGTGCTGTAATAACCAGTGCCAGTTTAGGTGGCGTCAGGATTGACATCTGCTGTGTTGGACTATTAATGTTCGTACATTGCTCCATTGTACCATACGATATAAAATTAGAAAGAAAAATTAGTTATTTCAAGTTATGTGTTGATTATTTTAGGTCTGAGCACGAATCTGGTCCAAGTTTTATGTTAGTTTTTAGGAACCAGAGAAGGTTGATTGTAAGTATTATTGATGATGTCTTTGCAAGATAGATAGATTTTTCGTGATTACCTATTTGAGCTTTGAGTGGAGATTCCCCCGAGACTTCTTTGCAAACAACATAAGTCTTGATTAACTGTTCTATGCTTTGTGCATTTTAGTGGTAAGATGCATACCTTTTGTAGTACCTAAAGGTTTGAGTTTCTTTTGCAGAAAATATACCCCCAGTTTTATGCCAGCAGAATGTCTCACAAGTGCATGGGAATCAGAAAATGGTTATCATTTTTATAATAGGATGGAACTTATCACTGTTTAATATGCCTTTGTTTTCTCTTTGTGCATTCAATTATTCAGGACTGCATTTTTGGTTTCTAATTTTTTTTTTAATTATACTTTAATTCATATATCTATATTGTTTTTCTTTGATAGATAATACCAGACTAGGGGTCTGGACCTTTTTTATTGCTTTTCGAAAGATTTTACAAGCACAGTTCTGCAAACTCCCACTTCCAAGCTAGGCAGGAGATATTGGTTCGGTTCATCCTTTACATTGAATACGTGCACAGTTCAACCTTAACCGACGATTTATCAATCTTCTTTTACAAAATTTGCTGGGAAAAAAAGTGCAATGTTTCATATGCTGTCTTACCACATCACCTATCTATAAAAAATCATACATTCATTTAAACAATTCTTTGATATCATTTCCTGCTGTCCCTTCCACCTGCTGCTCGGCTGCCTCCTCTTGCTGTATCAAACTTCATGTATTGATCAAAATCTTGGGTGACATCTTGCAAGCATACATGTCTTTTGTCCTCGGAGAAGGCTAATTTGATGATCTTCAAACTCATTCAAAATCTTGCCAATCGGAATCAGAAACCTATTTAAATTTCAATTGAGTTTTCAGTCTTTTGATAGCATTCATAATAATCTGTGAATCACCTTTCAAATAGACTTTTTTTATCCCCAACCTAATGTCTATGTCTAGAGCTAATCATGCTGCTTGTATCTCCACCTCATCATCTGTCCCTTCCACAAGATTCTTGGAATCACAGGTTATCAGATTCCCCTTACAGTCTTGAGCCACACAAACAGTCCCTAAGTGAGCATCAGGGTACCAATGTGGAGAATACAGGTGTGTTATGTGGCAAAACTATCTTTGTTTTATTTGATTCTGGTGCATCTGATTCATTTATATCCCCCTCTCTCGTGGAACAGTGTGGGCTAGTGGCAGAAAGACAAGCCGATAGGTAGCAGGTAGAGTTAGCCGCGGGTTCTAAGGTGGCTGTAGATTTTGTAGTGAGTAGTTGTGAGTTGGATTTGGGGGCTTTTGTCACCATTGTTGATCTTCTTTTTTTGCCTCTGGGATCCTATGGAGTAGTATTTGGCATTTCTAGTGTGTGTGTGACTCAAGAAGTGTAGAGCTTGTAGGGGTTCAAAGACCCATCTCCCTTTGCATGTTCTCAGTGATGCAGTTGAAACAGTGTATGAGGCAGGGTTACCAATTGTTTGGGATATCAGTTAAGGACTTGGAGGAGGGCAAATATCAGGGAGAATCTTTGGATGATCACTCACTACCCTGAGTATGTGGATGTCTTTCCCAGTAAGATTCCAAGCATGCTGCCTAAGCACAACATTGATTTTTGTATTGAGCTCATCCCTAGAGAAGATCCTATATCCCGAGCACCTTACAACATGACCACTTAGGAGTTGAGTGAGTTCAAGTTGTAGCTGAAGGAGTTGTTGGCCAAGGGCCATATTCACTCTAGTGTTTTGCCTTGGGGAGCATTGATCATATTTGTTAAGAAGGATGGATCTCTTCGGTTGTGCATTGATTATCAATAGTTGAATAAGGTACCAGTAAATAATTGATACCTATTTGTTGAGGATAGATGATTTATTTAATCAGATGAAGGGTGCTAGAGTTTTTGACAAGATTGATTAGAAATCAAGGTACCGTCAGCCATAGTTGTGAGTATCGCCAATTAATCGGCGATTGGAGAAAAAATCGCGATTTTTTGGGGTTGGCGATTTAGTCACCCCAAAAATCGCAGATTAATAGGAGATTAATCGCCTAAAAATCGTGATTTCTGGGCAAAAAATAGCCCCGCCCGGCCGTCACATAAAGTGACAAAAAAACATGTTTTTTTCATTCGGTTTTTAAATTGCTTAGGCCGTTTTGGAGAGGAGAGGATAGAGGAGGAGTTCTTGGCAAGCAAGAGGCGGAATCGAGTGCATTTGGAGGCCTTTTGATTCGATTTCTTCGTTACTAGGTAAGTGATTTGAATCTTTGTTTTTTATTTTTGCAAGAGATTGTATTCTTTTTTCTTGCATGTAAATGGATAAAAATACATTCCTAATTAGTTAGGAATGCATTTGATGAATGTAAGCAAGATTAAATGCATTCATTTGCATTTTTTTCCATTCTAGATCGAATTTATGTTAGAAATTTGCACTTTTTTGAAAAATTTGAAACCCTAGCAGCTAGTTTGTTTGAATGTTATTTGGATTTCAATTTATTGGTGCTGTTATTGGAATGTTGCTTGAATTCTTTGTTTAACTGTTAACTTTGATCTTGTTATAATTTATTTATAGTTTTTTAAAAAAATTTGTATGCATAGGGCAGCCCGCAGCAGTTTTAAATGGCAGACAAATGGCCATTGACTCCATGCCCTTCAGGCTACATTGGCACCAGGCCAAAGATTGCGAGAGATCAGGCATGGAAATATGCCTATGAAGCACCCAATGAACCAACCAAAGTGATTTGCATTCGATGTGAAAAAGTAATATCCGGGGGCATTTACTGGTTCAAATATCACATCACAGGGATCTCAAAACATGATACGAATCCTTGTGAGAGTACGACAAAAGAAATAAAAAGGTTTGCAAATGCCTTGCTCGCAGCTGGAGAGCAAAAAAAATTGCAAAGAGAGGGATATAAATTGCATGTCAAGGCAGCCATAGCAGAGACCCAGGGCAGTTTCGTTGATGTTTAGGAGGAGGAGGCAGCCATTGAGAGCATGGCCGGCTCTTATCGTGGGCCACGTGTCCGCAAACAGGGTGGTTTTTCTTTCACGAGTTCTGCTCCCACTCCCACTCCTACACCTCCTAGCACTTCTGCACCATCAGGATCAGCAGCTGCTTCTAGGATAGGGAGCTATTTTGTGCCGAGGCACACACCTGGTGCACAACCTTCATTAGAGGCCACTAGATGGAATAAGGAGGTCCATGACCAGGTGGACAATGCACTAGCAGATTTCTGGGTTTTCAACAACCTTCCTATTAGTGTTGTTGACAGTCCCTATTGGGAGGCTTTGGCCACAGGGTTGACAGTTGCAGGAAAGGGGTACAAGTCCCCTTCTCGTTTTGTGTTGGGTGGCACGTAAGCGAATAATTTTATTACACTCGATTTCCTTTTAATTTTTAACTTTTTACTTAGTTCTAAATTTTAATTAATTTATCTAGAAATTAGAATGTTGATTACTAAAGTCTAAATCAATTTAAAATTACTAAGAATCTAAGACATAACTAAATTTTGTTTTTGTAGGCTTATTGGAACTGCTGTTGAGAGGGCCAAAGCATTTGTTGAGGAACAGAAACAAGAATGGACAAAATTTGGTTGCACCATTCTTTCTGACGGGTGGACGGATGGGAAGAGCAGGACCATAATTAATTTTTTGGCCTGCTGTAATGATAATGTGGTGTTCTTGAAATCAATCGATGCCTCCAGCAAGGTAAAAAATGCTCAGACATTGGCATTGATGTTGGAGAACATGGTCTTAGAGATTGGCATTGAAAATGTGGTGCAAATCATCACAGACAATGCTGCTGCATATGTATCAGCAGGTAAACCGTAATTTTATGTTGCATGTGCATTGTGAATTTCACAACAAGAATTTTTAATAGTTTGATATTTTTGAAAAGTTGGAAACTAATTAGTATTTGCTTTTACAATTGGCAGGAAAACTCCTACAGCAGAGGCACCCCACTCTCTCTTGGACCCCGTGTGCAGCACATGTCCTTGACCTTCTTTTGGAGGACATGGGCAAACTTGAGTGGGTCACTCCAATTGTGGAGGATGCAAGGCGGGTGACAAAATACATATACAATCACCCATGGGTCCTTAGCCTGATGAGAGAGCACACTTTTGGCAAAGAAATTGTCAGGGTTGCCGTCACAAGGTTTGCAACGATTTTTTTGACATTGCAAAGCATTCTCGAAAATTTGGTTTCTTTGAAGCAAATGTCTGTTTCCAAAAAATGGCTTGATTCCACATTTTCAAGGAAGAGTGAAGGAGAGATGTGCGGATTGTGTTTGACAACAATTTTGCAAAAAAGGCCGATGAAATAGTAAAGGTAACTACAAAACTTTAAGTTTTAGTTTACACTTTACAACTTTATAACATACTAAGTTTGTAACTCAAGTAAATAATAATTTTGTAACTTGTCAACTAATTTCAAATTTATATTGCAGGTGTCTGAGCCTTTAGTCAGAGTTCTGCGTTTGGTTGATGGAGACCAAACGCCAATGGGTGAACTATATGAGGCCATGGACAAGGCCAAAGAATCTGTCAAAAATTACTACAAGGGGGAAAGCATCAAATATGAACCCATTTGGCAGATCATTGATAGAAGGTGGAATAATCAGCTCCACCAACCCATTCATGTAGCAGGATATTTCCTCAACCCACGTTTTAGGTATACTGTAAGCTCATTCTTACTCAAATTTAAGTTAACGAAGACTTGAGTTCATTTTGCTTTCGTAGGGTGTTGGGTGTGTACTAAAATTGCAAGACTTATTTGTTTTTGGTTTTAGGGCTGATGGTACATATGCAGATCTTGATGGAGAGGTCATCAGAGGCCTAAGTGAGTGCGTCCAAAAGATGGTAACCAGCGAGGAAACAAGAGATAAAATCATCGCTGAGCAGGAGATCTTCACTTCAGCAGGGGGCAAGGTGTTCTCCACTCCTCTCTGCAAGAGAGCAAGGCTTACACAAACCCCAGGTAATACATTTGCAAACTTCTGAATCTCAAATGCTAAATTAACATTTATGTTTCACTTTTTGTTGTCTATTAGTATTTTCTAACTTGTACAATTTTTGTGATGCAGTGGCTTGGTGGACCACTTGGGGTGCAAGCACTCCAAATCTTGCAAAATTTACTCTCAGAATCCTATCACAGCCTTGCAGCGCATCACATTGTGAGCGCAACTGGAGTTTGTTTGAGGCCATCCACACAAAAAAGAGAAATAGGTTGTCCTAAAAGAGGATGAATGACATGGTCTATGTGCAATATAATCTTAAATTGCGCATGAAAAGGGCACAACAAGATCCTCCTGGGCCAATCGATTTGGATGAGATAGATCCTTATTATGATTGGACGGCACAGGAGCAGGCTCCCTTATTTACACAGGAGGACATCTCCAATTTGGAGAGGGAGGCCGCGGAGGAGGCTGCGGAGGAGGAAGGGGGTGGAACTGGATATGACATCGATTTGGATGACATCGAGGAGGGCGATGATGAGGATGATGACATTGAGCTTACTGCAGAGGACCTTGACATCTTGCGCGCAACGAATGTGGAGCTACTGACATCTAGTTCTATAGCTACACCATCTCCCGCATTGGCACAGACACAGACACAGACACAGACACAGGCATGGACCTTGCGGGGTTCTAGTTCTAGAGCTTTACCCTCTCCCGCACTCGCTAGTAAAGTGACTGGGAAGAGGAAGATGTAGTCCTGTATTTGACATTTGGACTTATTTGTAGTCATGTTGATGTGCTTATTTGAACTCTTTACATTTGACACTTTATTTATGAGAATACAACTTCTTATGTGTTGTGAACTTGTTAGTTGTTAGTAATTTACAACTTGTCACTACTTACTTGTTAGTAATTTACTGATTAATAACTTTTTTTGCATTGATATATATCTAAACATGATTGTTTCTTATGTATTGTTAGTAATTAAGTCATTAGATGCAAAAAAACATTGAATTCTGTAAAAAAATTGCATTTTTTAATTAAAATTTAGTGGTTTTTGAGTTCCCGATTTTTTGCCGATTTTTCCCGATTAAACTTTTTCAAGCCTAGGCGATTAATCTCGTCAGGCGATTTTTACATCAATGCCGTCAGCTACATATCCATGAGGCTGATATTCATTGTACTGCCTTCCATGCACACTATGGTCACTATGAGTTCACGGTTGTCCCATTTAGGTTAACCAATGATCCTTCGGTATTCATGAACTTGATGAATGATGTCTTTTGCACATACTTGGACTGATTTGTGTTGGTGTTCCTTGAGGACATGTTAGTGTACTCCAGGTTTATGGAGGAGCATGAGATACATTTGCGGCAGGTATTGCAGTGTCTTTGAGATAATCACTTGTATGCCAATTTGGCAAAAAAATGAATTCTTCTAGACTAAGGTGAGATACTTGGGGCATATCATTTTTGTAGAGGGTATCATAGTGGATCCCTCAAGATTCAGGGTATTTTGGAGTAGCCCACACCAACCAATGTGGTAGAGGTTTGTAGTTTCATGGGTCTGGCGAGATACTACTATCCATTCATGAAGGATTTTTCTAGACTGGCACACCCCATCACTTTCCTCCAAAGGAAAGGGAATAAGTTTGTGTGGTTAGAGCAGTGAGCATTTTAGACTCTTAAAGAGCGTTTGACCAGTGTGGCTATTTTAGCAGTGCCAGATCCTTTGGGCGATTTTGTGGTGAGCATAGATACATCCTTAGAGGGCATTTGGCCAGTTCTTATGCAAGAGGGACGAGTTGTGGCATATGAGTTCCGAAAGCTCAAGGATCATGAGTTAAACTACCCCATCCACAATTTGAAGTTAGCAACAATGGTGTATCCACTTACACCCTAGAGACATTTCTTATTGGGTCATTAGTTTGAGTTGCATAATGATCATCACAATTTATAATATATTTTCACAGCCAAATCTGAATGCTTGTTAGCGTCGATGTATGGAGTTCTTATGTGAGTATGATTTTGATGTTTATTACATTGAAGGTAAGGAGAATGTGGTTGTGGATGTCTTGAGTAGGAGGAGATGTGAGGTCTTAGTGTTGACCCTTGGTGTGGATTTATGTGGTCATATTCTTGAGGCCCTTCTTAGTGACCCATTGTACCAGGAAGTGAGAGCAGAGTTGGACTCAAGTAGGATGTTAGAGGTTGATTTGTGAGTTAGTCCTTGGAGTTAGACTTTTGCGGCATCATGGTCAGATTTATGTGCCTTCAATAGGCGATTTATGTGTTTTGATCCTTTCCGAATCACATTGTGCACCTTATTCGACACATCTTGGTGTCAAGAAGATGCACACCAACCTCATACAATTGTACTTTTTGGCAGGTATGAGGTGAGATAACATATTTTGCAAGATGCCTTGAATGTCAGAGAGTTAAGGTTGGGCATCAACATCTTGCAATGTCTTTTATAGCTGCGTGCCATTCTGGAATGGAAATGGGACACAATCTCCATTGATTTTATTGTTGGGTTGCCCATGCCATTACGTCATCATGATGTTATTGTGGTTATAGTGGACAAATTGTCCAAGGTGGCCCACTTTTCTCCTATGAGATCCACATACGCTGTATCAGTTGTTGTCCGAGTGGTTCATGGAAGATGTAGTCAGATTGCATGGTATTCCTCGAAAGATCATCTCTAATAGAGAATTGATGTTCACTTTAGCATTGTACACATCACTTCAACATGTGTTGGGCACAATACTCTACTTTAATTTCGCCTTCCACCTTGAGATAGATGGTCAGACATAGATGGTTAATTAGGTTTTAGAGGATATGTTAAGTATGTGATAGATCAACAGTCTTGTTGGGAGGATTACTTGAATCTAGTAGAGTTTGCATACAATAATGGGTACCATAATTCTCTTGGCATGCAACTATTCTAGGCACTGTATGGGAGGCTTGCCAAACACCTTTGAGTTGGGACCAGTTGGAGGACCATGTAGTTTCGGGACCCAAGATGCTTCATGATATGGACCAATAGGTTGTCTATATTTGAGAGCACCTTATAGTAGCACAAGATCATAACAAGAAGTATGCTGATACTCATAGAGTAGACGATCACTTTTCTGTTGGTGACCAAGTGTTTTTGAGGGTAAGATTGCGGAAGAGTCCTATCTATTGTGGGAAAGGCTTTAAGCTTACATCGCAATTCATGGGACCGTTTGATATTTTAGAGAGGATTGGTCCAGTTGCTTACTGCTTGGAATTACCACCTAGCCTATCCCGCATCCATGATGTATTTCATGTTTCTATTCTTAGGCAATATATCCTTGATGTGACTCATGTTCTTGATTGGAGTGCCTTACAGGTTGAGGATGAACAACTTTATTTGGGTCCCATTCACTAACCCTTAGGGGTTGGGATACAAAGCAAGTAATGGTCCAGTGGGACTTGAATGATGAGGCCTTTGCCACTTGGGAGGATGTTGCATGGTTTAGAGAGTTATACCCCTATCTATTTGTGGGCTTCTAGGAGTAAGCCCAATCCTTGGGGGGCGAGATGTAGTGCCTATTGTGCCTGCATCTTGCTATGTGTTTATTCTTTTGATTCGAGTTAGACTCTTAGATAGTGTTGTGTGACACATTCAATTACTAATATATTCTTTTGTTCGTATGATGTCATCACCGATGTGTATGCCAGTAGATACCATGATGCTATATGATGATGATTGGATACATTCATATCTTTATGATGATGTTTTGATTTACAAACTAAAAGTGCTCTTATGTTATTACGATCTGGTCTACTATCTTTGGCATTGTGTTGATGAATTCATTGGTTTGTGTGTATTATGTTTCATGGGATTAATGATATTGTTATAGTTAGGTATTTGATTATGTTGTAATTAATGATGTGATGTACATGTTTATGTAATATAATCAGTGTATGAACTTCCTTGTGATTTATGATAGTGATAGCTTACCTGCTACTTGTTATTGATGTGTCAACTCTTGTTGTGCCTATGTCATTGCTCTAATGGACTCTAGTGATATGTTTGTATGAATAGGGACAATGTCTTAGTTACTCACTCATGAGGTCCACATGATGTCTCAATCCCCTTCATTGCTTGTTGTTGTTTGATATTATATATAAATGTGCTTTGACTATTGAACTAACGTGGAAAGGTACCATGCATTGACTTCACCAAAATTGGAAGATCTGAGTGTGCCCAAAAAATAAATATATACATATTCCTTGATGATGATTAAATAAGGAGGTCGTCATGTGGCCAAATTGTACTCAACTAGAATTGTCATTTTGGCTTTTAGATGTTTCTTTGATATGCTTACACACCTGTCAGTTGCATTAAGGCAATGTTCAGCTATGTTTGGTATGCATGATTTGGATGTATGTTTTGGTGTGTCTCCATGTTGTGCTATAACCATTTTCCTTGTTCATATACACGTGTCGCTCATTATAACCAGTTCCTGAGTTGGGCGTAATTTTGTTGTCAACTGGTTTTTAAGAGAATTTTATCATATTGTGGCTTTAAAATTATATTTGGAGGGATTTTTTGTTTATTTAATTGTTGATGAAATAATATGATTATGGAGGTTTTATAATTTTTTTTAGGTTTAAATCATTTTGGTAATTTGATAAAAAAGTGACTTTTACTTCACTTTCATAACTTGCTTTTATAAGAATTTTAGGTTTTTCCTTAAAAAAACTACACAATAAATTTGAATTTCCTTGAGAGGGAAAGATTTTGAAGAGGAAATTTTATGGGAACTTCTTTATTGAATTCCTTGGGTCAAATTTTACACGGCCTCCAAATTTCATTGACTTTGGTGGAGTGTGCTTCGTTCTCCAAGTTTTTTGAGGGTTTCTTGGGTGATTGGAAGATATGTTGAGTTTCTCTCCATAAAATTCTTGTTTAAATCAATTTTTTTTGCTTGGACATGTCTTTAATGTTTGAAACTAGGAAGCTTATGGATTCATTGATCCATTTGTAGAAAGAAGTTTAGAATTCCATGCTTTTCTTGAGTGTATTGTTGCATATGAGGGTTTGGGATGTTTTGGAGTTTGCTTGTTTGAATTCTTGAAGAAGTGAATGCATTTTTGGCATTTGTTTTTGATAAGGTCAAATGGGTTTTGGTTTTTTCTTCATATTCAAAAGTTCAATTTTGATGAAATTTTGGCCTTGCCCAAAATTGAGTTTTGAGCCTTATTGAGCATTTGTGTGATGTTGTCATTGTGTCACACATGATAATGAAGCTATGAGGGCAATGAAAAGCCTATGAATGTTTTATGTATGAAACTCACCCCTCTATGAGGTTTGCTTTGTGCATTAGAATGCTAGAAAATGTGAATTGGTACCTACGAGTGCATGTGAAATCCATTGAACTTACTTCCGCATGGTTGAGATATATATATTAGTGTTGAGGAATATGTCAAGAATCTGGCATGCATGTGTGGATGAGAATGACCTTGTCAAATCTCCTTGAGTGTGTATGCTTGAGCGAATGTGGAGCCGATTGTGGGAGTGGTTCCCAATGGGGGGAGTAGGGCACAAAGGGGCCTCTAGGGTAACCCATTATGGAGTTCTTAAACAAGTGATAACATAAATAAACTAATGGGGTAAAACACTTAATCAAGGTATGTAAGGATATGCGGGTTTGGGTATATCGACCATAGTGGACTTGGGTGTACTAGCCACTAAGATGCCTCTTACGTGCCTTGTTGGCTCCCATTAGCCAAGGTCGTAGTGGAGAAGTCCCAGGGTGTTCTAGCATGTCAAGAACCTTTTCATTGCAAGAGGATTTCTTGGCACTTCATGGGCTAGATGGTCATGTGATGACACTCCCATTCTTGGACTGCACCTACTTAGATTGTTCAATGTGTCAGTAGATATGTGTTACCAAGCCCTTGTGATTTGTATGGTGTGGTTTCAACCTTGCTTGTGGTATTCCAAGATGTGTATGTATTAGACATCTTGTATCTAGTGCGATCATGCATCATGTAGATTCTGGGGTGTTATGGTTCCATGTGTGTGTATACTTTGTGTGTACACCTTGTTTATGTGTATGGGCTACATGGTTATCTCTATGAGCATAGTGGGAGAGGGGCTAAGGATTCCTTGTGGTTGGGTTGCATGACCAACTGCTATTGGGAACCAATGTATAGATATCGAGCAATCCTAGATATTACTTGCAACTCTTTCAAACTCATGGCTCACAATGTTGTGTCCTCACTTGATTTCATGCATTGTATCTTTGTATTGTAATCTAGTAAATGGTATAATTGTTCATTGCTTATTGATGATAAAACAATTATGGATAGCATAGATCTTTCCATGTGGCAATTTATTTGACTTGATGATGTGGTTGGATTCATAAACTTAATTCTCAGGATCTTGATGTTCTCAGTTGTCTTCTCTACACATTATATGTATCGTATCTGTTTTGGCTTCATATGACATAGAGTAGATACAAGCTTAGAATTGTTGTAATCTTGTTGTATTGACCTTTTACGACATATGCTTGACCTCCTTGTATACCCCTAGTGCCTCTTGTGTCAAGAAATGACCCTCTATTAATCAAACTAAAGACTTAGCACCCTGTTTCCCTAAGTTTTCCTAAGTACCTAACCCTGACCCTGATTTTGTGCATATGTAGCGATCTCCTATGCATTCATCCAAATCAATGGTACATATGTATGTAGTGGTGTATACATTAGCTGCCCCTGCACATTTAATGTTATCGTGCTCCGCATATGTGATTCTATTATGTGCATTTGTGATTATGTTTTTGCTCCCTATAAAGCTGCACATTTATGATATTTTGTAGTTTTGCTTATGCTTTTCAATTTTGGGTTTGTGAATTAGATACCCATTGTCCTCCTGATCATTTTGACATATTTACATACATGGTTTGACCTTATTTACCTTGGTTGCCGATCAAATTCCTTGAAAATGGGCATTGTCTAAAAGTAACGTTGGAGTAATCCTGAGTGCTTGAGTTGTCATTTGTGGCTTGGGGATGCAAGAAAAGTTGTGAGGCTCATGAATGCTTGTTTGAGCCCTCTCATGGCTTCTAGTAATGTGGTCATTAAGTATGGCCACGGGACCCTTGGGAACAAATCAACCCATTATCTTGAAGGTTTCTTTGATGGTCTTGTTACTAATGTAATTGATTATGTAATGAATGTTACTGGATTTTGATTGCATGGTATGTTATGTTAATGCATACAAGTTATTAATGTTTCCAATGGTGCACTGTTGTTAAAAAAAAGTTATTGTGTTTGAAATGCACTTTATTCCCTGAGGGTTCTTTGGCAGGGTGTGACATCTTTTTTGATTGCAAACTATTCCTATTGTATTCTTACAACTTTAAACTTTGCCAAGAAGTCTTCTACGATGTCAAATTTTTTAGGACTCAACCCTATGAGTTTATTCTTGAATTGATAACCTATGAACACATCTTATTTGCCAAAGAGGATTTCCAATGTATGTTTTGGAAATTATGTATAATATATTTAACATCTACCTTTAGCTATTAACAAAGAAATTCATAATGACTGCTATTATAAGTTGCAAAAAAGTACACCTTGATGCCAACCTTCATCAAAATTTAAAATTGAAAAGGGTAATTTTTTTATAGATACAACTTCCCTCTCATTTGAACATCCATTTATCTATCTCTCAATTTGTCATTCCTCTCAAGAGCATTCAATCAAGCATCTTCAAGGAAATTGAAAATAAGTCTACAATCAATCATTGAAGTATACAAGTGATGATCATGTTTTTGTGTTTCTCCATGGTAAAAGCATGCATTAACACCTATCATGAAAAAAAATAAAAATGGGAAGCTTGAAGGCATCTCATAACCCACCTCTCTCTCCCCCTCTATACCTCTCACCACTATCTCTCTCTTTAGGTCTCTCACCCCTCTCTCCCTAGGCTCCAAATCTCCCACCTCTATATCTCTCCCCTCTCTAGCTCTTTTCCATCCTCTCCACCTCTCTTTTCTCATCCTTACTCCTCTTTAGCTCTTTGTGAAATTATCTTTCTCTTTTTATTCTCTCTTTCTCTCTCCACATGTCTTTGCCTCTCCTCTCTCTAGGTATCTCAATCATTCCCTATCTACATGTTTCTCCCTTCCTCTTTAGTCCTATTTCTAGTTTTTTGTCTCTTTCCTTCTTTATATCCCTCCCTTGTATAGGTTTTAGACAATAGGTTGTAGGATATAGCCTGTTTAGGATAAATAATTAATGGTAAAGGATTTAGGGTACAAGATTGATGTTGTAGGGTTTAGGGTGCATAGGGTTGATGGTATTTCTCATATTGGTACTTCTCTCCATCTCTCCATCTCATTTTTATTTTGTGCTCATGAAATGTGAGCATTAGGGTACCAAAAAAATTGGCTTCTTTTTTGTGTCACATCTTTGTGCATTTTCCCTTTAATTAAAATAAACTCAGTACATTTAGAGGGATATTTTTGCCCTTATTCAAAGATAAATTTATCCAAACCATTCTAATTTATTTTGACACCATAATTATTTATTTACTAGAACTTGCACTATTTATAAAGTGTAGTAGAATAATGAATAGAAAGCCAAGTGGATGTTTGTAAATTAAATAAGTCTTTTCATTAGGATAATTATTTTTTTAAGAATAATTATAATGCTTATTGAATCTCAAGTTCATGATGTATATGGGTCATATGTGGAGATTAAGTGCTAAGAGAGCATAAGGATAGTAAATACTACCCCAAAAAGATTAATACAAGAGCATTGATCCAATGTGAAAATATTTTAACATTTGTGGACAAGATCATTCATGTGAGTAATCAAGGCAAATCAAGGCCAAATCAAGGCAATTGGATCAAAACAAGCATTTAGCCAGTCAAAATTAAAATCGAGCTTTAATTTAATTTAAATCAAAATCAAAAGCATTTAAATCAAGTTAAATCAAATCAATGTGCAGTTAATTCAATTAATTGTATCGTTTGAATTAAATCAAATCCACCCATTCAAGGGGTACACTTGGCTAAATAAATGATTTAAAATTAATTGATTAATTCCTAATTTCTCTCAACACCACATGTGCCAGGTTCTCTTATTCTTTTCTAATGTTTTCTTCAGGATATGCAAAATGCTCTTGTTGCTTGATTTTACCTGTCCATTGGCCTGTGGGTGGTATGGGGATGAATATGAAAAAATAATTCCCATCTCTGAACAAAAATTAACAAATTCTTCCGACCTAAAACACATGGCATTATCCATTACTAGTTTGACAGGAACACCAAACCTAGTAACCACATTATTCATCAAGAACTCAATTACCACTATGCTAGTGGCCTTCTTAGTTGGGGTTTCCTCAATCCATTTTGTAAAGTAATCTATAGCAACCAATATCCAACTATGTCCCGCACTATATTTCTCTGCAAATTCTCCAATGAAGTCAATACCCCACATGGAAAATGGAGCTTCTCCAACTACAGGGTTTAACAATAATGCTCCTGAGAATTTTAGTTTATTTGAGAATCTTTGGCTTGGATCACATTTTATGACAAATGAATGAGTATCCTTGAATAAACTAGGCCAATAATAACTAGCCCTTAGAATCTTGTGAGTTGTTGTCCTGGCTGAATAATGTCCTCCACATAGTCCAGAGTGCATTTCTTTTAATACTTTCTCTTAATGTCATTTGTCTAAACACAAGAGCAATATTCCATCTTTTTCCTTCCAGTACAAGTCACCCTACATCAACACATACTTTTGAGCCTACAATCTGAGGTTCCTCTTCTGATTTTTATTTAGGCCTTGTGGGCAACTTGCATTTTTGAGAAAATGCACAATATTTGTATACCATGGCTACATCTCAATTCTTGTAATCATTCTTTCACCCATGGTAACATTATTCACCTAAACCAAGTCCATATTTTCTTCTATCATCAACTTTTTTAACCCCAAACCTCTAATCAATTTGGTAATATGAAGCTCCAAATCAAACTCCTGGATTCTATTAATCCACTTGCATCTTTTCCTTGTAACCTCACTCTGAGCTAGAATGTCCTTCACCGCAACATAAGGAACATATGCATTAACCTTGGCACATACCAAATAAGGCCTAAATGCTTTAACTTCTTTCACCAATGCATATGCTTTCTTTTCCATTAACTCATACTTCAATTCAGTTGACTGTAGTGATTTGCTAAAGAAAGCAATGGGGTGCTCAAATCCTTCCCCATCTTTTTGTAATAAGACTGTTGGAATAGCATGAAAAGATGCAAAAGAAAACAAAGAGAAAGGTTTGTAATAATCAGGAGATATTAAAACAGGGGCTTCTTGGATTGTTTGTTTAATTTTTTCAAAGGCCTTTTGTGCTTCTTGATTCCAGTCAAATCTTACATCTATTTTCAAAAGCTTGACTATGGGCTTGATCATTTCTGCAAAGTTAGCAATGAATCTTCTGACAAAATTAATTTGTCCAAGAAAAGACTATACACCTTTAAGATTCTTGGGAGCAAGGACCTTTTGAATTTCTTCAACTCTCTCAGGATCAATTCTTACTCTCTCTTTGGACACAATATGCCCTAATAGATTTCCTTTAGTGACAACAAATTGATATTTCTTGGGATTCAATGATATGCCAAACTCTAATGCTTTGACCAAGATCTTCTCCAAGTGACTGCAATGGTCATCAACTTTCTTTGAATAAGTAGTCAGATTATCTTGATACACCACCATGAGAACATTGATAAGATCCTTGAAAGCCACATCCATTGCCATTTGAAAAGTTGCTCCAACATTTTTTAAACCAAATGGCATACAAACATACACATAAGTTCCCTAAGGAGTAGTAAATGCTATTTTAAATTGTTTTGATTCCTTTACCAACACTTGGTTATACCCTGAGAAACCGTCCATCATGGATAATAACTCACAACCAGTCACCCTATGAAGCATGGCCTCCATGTTGGGCAATCCATAATTATCTTTCAATGAGGCAACATTCAAATTTATGAAATCAACACATAATCTTATGTCACCATTCTTCTTTCTAACTGGTACCAAGTTAGAAACCCAAGATGAATGCCTTATAGGCTCAATTATGCTTGTATCCCTTAACTTTGTCAACTCTATTTGCATTTGAGTAGCTAGTAACAGATTGATAGGCCTTTGTTTTTTCCTAAAAGGTTTGGTATCTTCTTTCAAAGGGATCTCATGCTGAAATAAATCTTTCCTATAACCCTTGAGGTCATCATAAGACCAAGCAAACACATGCTTATACCTCTTCAACAATCTTATCAAATTAGTTCTCACATCCCTACAACTTCTTTCCAATGTACACCAACTGTGGGGATGTCTCTAATCCTAAGTTTATTTCTTCCAAATACTCAACCTTAGCATTGGGATTTTGTGACATGTAATTATCATTTATTCTAAACATGCCCTCTAGTTCAACTAACCCCTTAGGAATATGATTAGAAGCTAATTGAACAATTTCATTTCCAAGGATACAATCCTTTCCATTAACAACCTTTGTAGAGGCATCACAATCAATCTATTGTTTCATCATACTGATCTAAACCCTAAATAAATCTGAGGATGTCATGATCATCCTTAAAAACTTTCCAATTACAAATGTTATCAAGCACAATTGGCCTGCTCTTAATTTCTAACATTGACACACCAGTAAGAGTGACATCATTATTTTTCAATGCAATATTTGCAAGAAAATTTGCCATGATATTATTTGACCTTTTCACCCATTGAATATTGAAAGCATCCAATAATTATATTCTATCCTAGATAGCATATATATACAACTTTAATTTGTCATCCTTCACAGCATATTTAGATCAAATATGAGCTATGATCAATTGGGAATCTCCATGAACTTTTAAACATTTAATACCATGTTTTATGGAAACATCTAATCCCAATATCAATGCCTCATACTCAGTAGTGTTATTTGTGCATTGAAAAGTCAACAAAAAGGAATACTTAAAGGTAATACCTGATGGAGAGATAAACAATACACTAGCTCCTGATCCTTCTTTAGAGAATCCTCCATCAAAGTACATTTTCCACAACCCAACTTTCTATAACAACTCATCAACTATTGGATCAATATTCTTCAATTGTGACTTGATTTCTTCAACAATGAAATTTTCCATGTCAATGTCAACACAACAATTCAAGTCTTTAGGTGTTACCATCTCAACCATGACAAAAGAATGAGGTTCTCTGTATAACCTAACCTCAGTATCATTTACAGGTGTACACACAAAAGTAGTGCACTTCTCTAAATCATTACATCAAAGGAAATCCATGAAAGGGAAACCTTCAATAGCGATCTAGAGCTCTCTATGTATGGAGTTGCAAGATTTGTAAAATTGCTCTTAGCTAGAGCTATTAAGTTTATGACCTTGCTAGTCAACCACACAATGAGAGATTTCAATGAAGACAAGGGCAAAAATGCCAATATCTCCAAGAATCCAAGTAAAATGCAATGCAAGTAAACTAAGAATGAGGATGCAAATATGCAAGCTATGCTATGAAAATGGAAATACAAACTATACTATGAAAGGAAAGAACAAGTATTACAATCCTCCCTATTAAGCTATGTGAGATTAATCTAAAGCATAAAAGGAAATCTAAATTATGAAAGCATAAACATGAATCTACTATGCAAGAATGAAACTAGAATGGAATGTAGATGCTAAGAGTGCTCCAAATCTTCAAAAGCTCCAAAGTGACCTAGAAAACTTGCAACATAACATTAGCATAAAAGAGATATATCTAGAATGAGGAAGAGAGCTCTCCCTTTATAAGAAATGAGAAGAAATGGACCATGGAGATTAAGAGGCAAAAAGGTTAATCAACGGTGGAGCATCAAAGAGGAGCAAGCCATGTGCACAAGTATCTTCCAATGAGAAAATAAGAGTTGACTTTTGTGTCCATATGAGACAAAAAATACTTTTTCCCTTTTTATAAAATAAGAATAATGCTTTATTTGTGCAACTTAGGATAAGAGGAAAAGTGGGGGCTTTTTTATTTAATAAAAGGGGAGAAAATATTCCTTTTAATTAAATAAAGACTTAGCATAAAATGGTTAGCCCATAGAAAATAATAAAAAATGATAAAATAAGATTTGATCAAGGAAATTGATATAATTGCAAAATGTTGATTATTGATTTAGGGATTTGATAAATTGCTGAATGGGGTCCCAAAGTCTAGGCGACCATTTTAGGGTGCATACATTTGCCCCTCTTTGACTAATGTGTGATCATTTCGGGAACACATGTAGTCAAAGAAGAATTGAAATGTGAGTTCATTTTGGGATCACAAAAAAATCCAGACGTGTGTTCATTTTGGGAACATGCCCGGA
The DNA here is from genome assembly GCA_027943335.1 of Chamaecyparis obtusa. Lineage (NCBI taxonomy): Eukaryota > Viridiplantae > Streptophyta > Pinopsida > Cupressales > Cupressaceae > Chamaecyparis > Chamaecyparis obtusa. Next base: position 169,807 of record BSBK01006287.1, on the reverse strand, counting down.
CAAAAATAAACAAAAGATTCTGAACATGAGTTCATTTTGGGATCACATCCAAAATAAGAGATAAAAATCTCAAGCTGAGCGAAAGCTCATAAAAAGATAGCTGAATCAAGAAAATCAAGGATTAAATCCAATAGGTACTGCCCCCTCGGAATTGAAATCGAAATCAGGTAAAGGAGAACAACAAATTGAGAAAAGATGATCAAATCGTAATGAAATCATAATCGAAGATAAAGGATGATAGGATAACCATCAGGCAATGAAGATATGCCCCAGTTTGACTAGGTTTGACTGTGAAAGATGTAGGATAAAAATTAAGTCAAACCTCAGAGAAATGAAATGAAGAAAATGAATGGAAGACTAAGAGTTTGAAAGAGATGGGGGTAAAGAAAGGAAGATGCCCCAACAAAGATCGAAGGATTAGGCCTCAAATGGTTAGCCAACTGCACAAAAGAAGGAGAAATTTTGAAACATGATTTTGACTATCAAGATGAACTTGAATTTTGATTTTGAGTTCGAAAATGGATCTAGGATGTCGAAATTAGCTAGGGGTGCAATTTTTGCGCAATTTTGAGGTGTTTTAAAAATTGGTCAAAAAGTCAAAATGCTATAAAAGGGGTGAAAAGGTCATATGATGATAAGATTAACCCCTTGTGATGAACTGGAACAGGTTTGAGATGAAAGACAAGGAGCGAAAGAATAGAAGGTGAGCACAGTTGACCGACTAGTCCACGAATGATGAAAATGAGAGCTCTCTCCATATGCAAGATGCAAAACTAATCTAATCATGAACCTAAAAATGCAAGCTACTATGAAAAGTGGTTGACTTGCAAGGTCACAACACCAATAGACATCTAATAATCATCATCGAGCTTTATTGGTAGCATCATAAGATCATACAATGCACACTAGTATGACTATGTGAATCTGAATATGATCTATATCAGATAGAATGTGGGAATCCCAACTAGGCACCAAAGACATGTAGGTCAAGATGACTAGTGCAGTGAGATTACCTAAGTTTACTATAGCAAGATTATGCTCGTATCGGGACACAAGAAGGTCAAGATAGCTATAAGCATACACTCGCACAAACAGTCAAGGATAATACCCTATAGGTCCTTAGTGTCAAGTGGATCAAGCATAAATGCTAATGACAATTAGGACTAACAAAATATACCCACAAGTAGAAAAAACAATAAAACATGTTCTCATACCCTCAGTCTTCTAGCTATGCATCATTGAAAACTTCTCAGGGAAAGACCACTCATCAAAGAAATCATCATAGACAGCACACACAGAAAACAAAGTCAAGCAAGTCTCAGTGAGTCGAGCGTTTAAGTGCGTGTGTGTAGGTCATAGAGTCAAACTTTGAGTATCACATCTGCCAGTGGAAATATCACCTCATGCCAGACTGTGGGGTAAGACATCTGATAAGTGTTGAGAAACACTCGACGCAAGGGTAGTGTTGAAAAACACTCTTTAGGTGATGTCCTAAAAACCAATGCATCCTAGAGACCAAAGCTAACATAGTTATGCCCCCTAGACAAAGACAAAGACCAATTCCAAACTAAGGCAACAAGGACAAGGCATGATGGAAAAAAAAAGGGCTAAGTGTCGAGGACGCATGGTAAAAGATAAGGGTGCAAAGGCCTCAAGTAGCGCCTATTTCCAAGTTTTCACCACTTGGAGATTTTTTTATTTTTTCAATTTTTTTGTATTTTTGCTACCAAGGCGCCTGTTTCCAGGTTTTCACCAAGGTACTTTTTCTATTTTTAAAAATTTTTTAAAAAATTTTTTAAATTTTTTTTTGTATATTTTCAAGATTTTTTATGCTTTTAAAATTTTTTTCAGCATCATATATGAATTTTTTTGAAATTTTTTCAGAATCAATAAATATGTACAATAGATGCCCCTACATAGAATGGGCATCAAATTCCCAAGCAAGATCACATCGTGTAGTCCCAAAGTCTAGCAAGGTGGAGAACGAGAGGGAGTAGCAAGCTGGCGGAAGAGATAAAAGACAAGAGAATGAAGGAGAATGAAGGGAAGAAATCTTCAATGGCAAATTCTTCAAGAGTACCCAAGCTAGGGAAAAATTGTCATGTAAAGCACATTTGGACAAGCAATGAGAAGCCAACATAGGATAAGTCACAAAGGTGTAGTGCAAAAGAAGGAAATGATGGAGTCCAAAGGAGTAGACATGTCAAGAGGCTTCATAGCATCGTGTTTTACTCTTTTTTATTAGATCAAGACCAAAGGGAAAAAAGATAGCGAAAGACTTAGAATGAATGGAGGAAAATAAATATGAAGGCTAAACATGAATGGAATGAAAGCAAGATTATCGTAAGATAGCTCACGAGGAAGCCAAATGTCCAAGTATAGGTCAACATTGTCAAGATCAAAGATGGAATGGAATGGATGAAATATGTAGAAGAACTATGCATGATGCCTGATTGCCAGGTTTCCATCATGGTACTTATCTAAGGCACCACAAGGGAGTGGTTTTCACCATAGGAAAAATTTATTTCTCTTTACTTTTGCTACCAAGGTGCCTGTTTCCAGGTTTCCACCAAGGCACATTTTCAATTTTTCATTTTTTTTTGTTTTCTTTTTGAATTTTTTCTATTTTTTTTTTTTTGGAAGAAGGCAAGATTTTTAGATAATGCTCCTTGAAAGGATAAAACCATGATATGCCAAGGATTCAAAATGATATGCTCAAAAATGTTGATAGGGAAAGGAAGATGAAAGAGAAAAATGAAGGATAAGGTTTTATGTAAAGCGAGTGAGGTTGGAAGATATGAGGAATAGGCAAATGAGGAAAAATGATAGAAGGTAGAAGGATAATGAATGGAAGGATTGGGAAAGGGAAGATGGAAAGGAAAGCAAGATCAACATCAACACACACACCTTGAAGGGTGGCGAGAGGATGGAGGAAACATGAATGAAGGAATACGTGAATGAATATGGTGAACAGATAGCAGAGGTTGTGGTTTAGGCGCATGGAATGGAAGAATGTTTTTGGAAGAAGATGAAGTGAAAGTCTTTGGAAGCTTGAATGTCAAATTCACTTTTTGCTTAGCGTGAGACTCTTTCAAGAAAGACTTTGGAATCCATATAGCCGTAGGCTTTTTATTTCTTTTTGTTGATTTAGAGAGAATATCTTCAATGATGGATTTTGGAACCCATACTTGTCTTGTAGTTTTCTTCTTAGATATCTCTTTTGACTTTATGCCTCCATGTCGATTAGAGGAGACATGGTGATCTTTTTTTGATGGATCCTTGTATTGCTTCTTTTTCTTGTATTGAACATTCAAATTACTTCCAAAAGACTTGGGACTTGTGGAATAAGAAGGATGATATGACTGGTTTAGATGGGTGGGTGGATGAAAATGATTCAAGGATATGCATCTATGGTGATTTTGAGGAAAGATAGGAGATGGAGGGACGTAAGGACCCAAAATGGATGACAAATTAAGAGAATTAGAAGGGGAAAGTGAAGGGACATAAGGACCCAAGATGGAAGGTAGACATAAAGCCCTTAGTATTGGTGGAGGAGGTCCAAGGATGGATGTGGAAGGTGCAAAAGGATAATCAATAGTTTCATCAACATCTATATGACAACCAAGGATATCAACATCTTTAGAGTGAGCATTAGGATTTGCAATAGGATCATGAACATCTTGAATAGGAGAAACTTCTTTGATAGGATTGTTCAGAGCTTGCAAAGATTTAGGAAGAGTAGAAAGTAGAAGCAAACATGGGGTGGTAGAACAAGAAGATGGAATTTGATCTTGACAAGGATCTTTGGATAGCGTAAGCGTATCATTTTGTTTTGGATTTTCAATAGGCTTAACATTGGAAGTAGCATCACTATTTTCAATAACCTCAATGGAAGTAAGGTCATCATGATTGTCAATAAGTCCAATGGTGTGAGTAGTAGCTTGATCTTGTTTAGGAGAAGACTTAGGACATGGAAGAATGAAGGCGAAAGAGTGTAGATGATCAAAAGAACTAAGAGGCAGAGGAGAGACATCATGAAAAGGATTGATTGACATGGAGGGTTCTTGATCTTGATCTTTCTTTATATTTTTTTCTTTATTTTTAGAGTCCTCTTGACATGAAGTCACTTCTAAGGACATGGAAGCATGTTGGAATTGCATGGAAGATTTTGAAGGAGATGGTGAAGGATTAGATGAAGTAGGCATTGTAGTGCATAAAGGCTTAGGCTCTTTAGGTTTAACATTATTGAAATTATTTTCAGCCAAGTGAAGGTTAGCTTGAGTTTCTTTAAGTGGTTATTCTTGAGGATAACTATAGGGAACTGCATGAAAAGTATTAGGATCTTTGTTGGAGGAAGGATTTGTGACAGGTTTGAAAGAATTGGAAGCTTTAGGAAATGTATGGTTATTGGAGAAAGTAGGGGATGGAAGGGAACCATCACAAGACAAAGGTTCATCATTAACATGATCTTGCTTGGGAGTTTCATCTTTATTTTCAGCATGAGAGTCCTTAGAGGAAGGATTCTTATAATATTTACTTTTCCAATCAGCGTGGTGCATTTTATAGTCCTTAGCAGTAGTAGATGGATCATAATCAAGGTATTGCTCACAAAAATCATCAAAGTCTTTTTCAAAATCAGAATCATAAGGATCACCATCACGATCTATCCAATAGGATGATCCTTTAGTAAGCCTGAGCACATGACAAGGAAGACTCTTAGGAATAGAGGTTTCATAGGTATCACAAGGGCTATCATATTGCTCATCATGGTATGCCTTGAGACGAGGAGTAAGAATCTTGGGAGAAGTAGAAGGGGAATGAGATTGTGAAGACCTAGTGGAGGAAGAAGACTTGGATAATGAGGAATGCGAATAATATCTAGAAGAGTCATGATAAGACTTGGAAGATGAAGAATTTGAATAATGTTTATAAGGGTCATGATAAGACTTGGAAGGCAAAGAAGAATGAGAAGACTTAGATAATGAAGAATGTTTAGAAGAAGCACGTTGTGATATGATCATGTTTATGATGCTAGCAAAGGTGTCTAATTCAATCATCTTTTCTTTTATTTTTGCCTTAAGTTTATCACTATTGCCATATCTAGAAGAACTATTGGAGGAATAAAACTCTTCAAATTGAGCAATGAGTTCGAGATCATCCATTTTCAAGAGAGGTTCCATAACAAGATAGTTGAAATTCATGGTTCTAGAAGAGGAGGAATCAAGCATGGAAGAAATGAATAGATGAATAGAAGAAGGTAGACTAGATAATAAGAGGGAAAGAATCAAGAAAACATGAGGAGTTTATGAAGAAGAGGGAGAAGCATGAAGGAAGAAGAAAATGAGAGACTAGGAAGACATGGGAGATGTGGAAGAAAGAAGACCAAGAGTCATTTTGTGCAAATTGGTACCATTTGAGTTCACTTGGTACCTTGTTGTAACTGACATGAAAGAAAATGATCCTTGGTGATAAGATGACCTCTCAAAGTGTCAACACTAAATCAGGATAATTAAAGTTCTCTAATGTCCAAAAAGAGATGGTAAGATATAAATTGCAAAAGGCATTACCAACACTGTCAAAGAGGTGCTTAAATCAAAAGATCAATATCCTTGCACATTTGAACCAGGAGGATGGACTTAGCCAAATTGTATAATTAAAATTGAATTCAAATGGAAATGATTTGGACAAAAAAGAGTACTAAAATTCTCCAAGAATGTTACTAACAACTCTAGAGATGTACTTTCTCAATAGGAATAATCTTCTAACTTGACAATTCTTCCCAAGGTGACTTTGTAAATCAAGTGACACTACTCCTAGAGGGCTAAAAATAGAAATTCAAAGTAAAGACAGGCTTCCAACGGCAAGATAAGTTACCTACCTAAAGACCTAGCCAACTAAAAGTCACTGCGAAATGACTGAAACTAGGTATACAGTAGAAAATTCTCAGGCGACACTTTCCAGGCTAACCAGGTGACACTTCCTATTGAGGCAATACTTCACCTTTCACCAGGTGATATACCTCACAATAGTCGGGTGATAGACTCCAGGCAGGTCGAGTGATAGTCCAACAAGGGTGAACTATCGCGCGATATTTCTATTTAAAGTAGGCGATACTATTGCTAGTTTGTATGACACTTGACCAAAATTTTATGAAATTTGCATTTTCAGGTCTGTTTGATTAAAATTTTTGGTCTGAGGGTTAATGTTTTCAATCTCAATCACAATATCAGTAGAAATTTGACAGGTTTGCAAATAGTAAGGGATCAAACATGTCTTAAAACACTTGAAACAAGGGCAAAAATAACCTTGCCAAGACAAACACTTGTGATATCAAAATAGAAAAACACCCTATCACTAATACATTTGGGGGCATTTTGCGACGGCTATGTGTCGCAATAGCAACACCCATAGACGTCGCTATTTTTTAGTCGCAAATTGCGACGTCTATAGGTATCCGTCGCAATTGCGACACATAGCCCGTCGCAATGTGGCTAAGATTTGTTAGCGGCATGGGCGTCGCCCCCCCGTCGCATGGCTTCGGAGGGCCGTCGCAATCGCAACGGGCCTCCCAAGCAATTGCGACGGGCGCCTGCATTGCATTACGATGGGTTCCCGTCGCAATTGCGACGCCCGTGGGTGGATTAAAAAAATAAAATTTATTTAATACATTGCTAATGAACCACATTAATGCTTTTTTCTTTCAACAAATGAGGACAGCCACTGTAAAGACAACATGATAATGTACACTCACTGTAAGGACAGTCACAAATGAGGACATCTCACAGTGACTGTCCCTAGTGTAATTGCCACTTGAATGTATTGCTATTCAGCCACATTAATGCTTTTCTTCTTCAACAAATGAGGATAGTCACTGTAAAGACAACATGATAAGGTACATTATCATGTTGTCTTTACAGTGACTATCCTCATTTGTTGAAGAAGAAAAGCATTAATGTGGCTGAATAGCAATACATTCAAGTGGCAATTACACTAGGGACAGTCACTGTGAGATGTCCTCATTTGTGACTGTCCTTACAGTGAGTGTACATTATCATGTTGTCTTTACAGTGAGTGTACATTATCATGTTGTCTTTACAGTGTCAATATATGCATTATTACTTAAACTGAAGAGTACTCTAAATAATATGTCATTGTGGAGTTCTGAATGCTTCCAATTTGATATACGCTTGTTCTACTTATGTATCCAGCATCATGTAAGAAAAGTTGATGCTTTTAAAATAGATTCATTTAGCCATGAAATGCCTGTGCATGTTACATACAAGATTCCAAGGCCCAAAACTGATTACTCATTATAATTCATGTACAGAATGATAATCAACCACAACGAGGCATGCGTAGGCACTGCTTAGATTTTGAGGCATCAGAAGCTCGTAGAAGAAACTTGACCAATGGCTCATGGAATGCAACAAACTTATTGCCTAAAACAGGAGCATTGGTAACCACAGATGATGGTTTTGAAAAGAACACTTCACCATCAATGTCACGTGAGGGAACTGCAATTTCTGAATAGCAATACATTCAAGTGGCAATTACACTAGGGACAGTCACTGTGAGATGTCCTCATTTGTGACTGTCCTTACAGTGAGTGTACATTATCATGTTGTCTTTACAGTGAGTGTACATTATCATGTTGTCTTTACAGTGTCAATATATGCATTATTACTTAAACTGAAGAGTACTCTAAATAATATGTCATTGTGGAGTTCTGATTGCTTCCAATTTGATATACGCTTGTTCTACTTATGTATCCAGCATCATGTAAGAAAAGTTGATGCTTTTAAAATAGATTCATTTAGCCATGAAATGCCTGTGCATGTTACATACAAGATTCCAAGGCCCAAAACTGATTACTCATTATAATTCATGTACAGAATGATAATCAACCACAACGAGGCATGCGTAGGCACTGCTTAGATTTTGAGGCATCAGAAGCTCGTAGAAGAAACTTGACCAATGGCTCATGGAATGCAACAAACTTATTGCCTAAAAAAGGAGCATTGGTAACCACAGATGATGGTTTTGAAAAGAACACTTCACCATCAATGTCACGTGAGGGAACTGCAATTTCTAATGGCAAGCAACTTGTAGTATATAAGAGAGATGCAGGTACAGATGCTGGGAATACATTGCTAATGAACCACATTAATGCTTTTTTCCTTCAACAAATGAGAACAGTCACTATAAAGACAACATGATAATGTACACTCACTGTAAGGATAGTCACAAATGAGGACATCTCACAGTGACTGTCCCTTGTGTAATTGCCACTTGAATGTATTGCTATTCAGCCACATTAATGCTTTTCTTCTTCAACAAATGAGGATAGTCACTCTAAAGACAACATGATAATGTACACGGCCTGTAAGTGTACATTATCATGTTGTCTTTACAGTGACTGTCCTCCTTCAAGTGGCAATTACACAAGGGACAGTCACTGTAAAGGCAACATGATAATGTAGAGAAACATTGTCATTTGTATTTTCAACAGTGCCGAGAGAGATTCCCTCCGCGAAATCACAGCTACAATTTCTGAGTACGTTGGGTTTATTTTTCTTTTGTCATTATTATGTAATCTGGTATTCAGCTGTTACAGAGCTAAAATACCTAGAAATGAGGACATATCTGTGTTGAATTTATTGTTAGCGGCTTTGGTTATTTAGAAGTTTAATTTTATTTGTTCATCTTTCAAGCACAAACATTTTGTGGACTGTAACATCTTCATTGTTTCGGGTATGCAATGAAACAGCCCTAACTTGCAACTACCTTCACGGTACTTGTGTACATTATCATGTTGTCTTTACAGTGACTGTCCTCATTCAAGTGGCAATTACACAATGGGACAGTCACTGTGAGATGTCCTCATTTGTGACAAGGACAGTCACACATGAGGACATCTCACAGTGACTGTCCCTTGTGTAATTGCCACTTGAATGTATTGCTATTCAACCACATTTATGGGCCCATTTGGACCACAGCACACAGTAGCATCTACAGAGAAGAATATCCCAGGTGTAACAAGTTGTAAGAATATACCAACAGTTCTAAGAAGTTCCCTAGCACATAGTAGCATCTACAGAGAAGAATATACAACATGAGGGCAGCCACTGTAAAGACAACATGATAATGTACACTCATTGTATGTGTACATTATCATGTTGTCTTTACAGTGACTGTCCTCATTCAAGTGGAAATTACACAAGGGACAGTCACTGTGAGATGTCCTCATTTGTGACAAGGACAGTCACACATGAGGACATCTCACAGTGACTGTCCCTTGTGTAATTGCCACTTGAATGTATTGCTATTCAACCACATTTATGGGCCCGTTTGGACCGCGGCACATAGTAGCATCTACAGAGAAGAATATCCCAGGTGTAACAAGTTGTAAGAATATACCAACAGTTCTAAGAAGTTCCCTAGCACATAGTAGCATCTACAGAGAAGAATATGGGTCAACGAGGTTGACTTCAAAGCCATGCAATCTAATGGTAATAGTAATATCATAATTTGACATACTATCAGAAATACTTCCTAAATAGACTATTCAATCTTATAAGAGATGGATTCATGAGAACTATTATTTATGAAATATGAGTCAATGACTTTAATTAAAAAAATTACACAATCTAATTCTTGTAAAAATATCAAAATTTGACACATTGAAAATACCTTCCAAAAGTATCGTTAATTGATTAATATGAATCACTACTCATGAAATATAATTTTATAAACCTAATCTAAAAACTACACAATAAAAATCTTAATAGCAATATTGTAAGAAACTATTCCCAAAAGCAAGCCTAACAAAATTTGATGAAAATAATTTTTGTTTCACTCAACTTTGACATTCACAACTTCCTCTTTTATTATAATAAGAAAAAAAATGTCTTTTTAGATATACCTCATGAACCATACTCGAATAATCTATCATTTTTCTTCTCAAAAACATATTTGCAGAGCCTGCTTCTTTTACTTGTTTGTACTTTTATCTCTCTGATGGAAAGGGTTCCTTCAGGACACATTTTTCCAAGTTCACTGCTTGAGATATTTGAGGAGGGTTCCCCTGCTTGAGTATCCATCCAACCCATATTCGAGTAGTTCTACAATTGCACAGTCTAAATTAATAATACTGACAATTGAATGATGAATGATGATACATAGAATTGATATAAACTAATCCTAAAAACACTAAAACATTATTAATATATTTATATTTCATAAATAAAATTGATACATTAAAAAATAGAAAAACAGTAATTTATAATAGAAGGAAACTTAAATTGCTATTTTAAAAAAAAACAAGAGTCTTAAATCTTATCATTTTGTTTCATTATCATCCATAAGTACACACCTCTAGCATAATAATTATATTTTACCACCCATAAAATGAAAAAAAGATTTTCACAAGAGAAATTGAAGCTAGATTATAAAAATGAACCATCTTATTGGAAACTGGAACTGTTATCATACCCAAAAGGACTACAAAATTTCACCTTATCATACCCAGATTGTTGCTTTGCCTGGTGGAGGGAAATTTGAACAGTAAAATTGACACAGAGTATGTTGTCTCCATTGTCATGCTGGATAACAAAACACCAACTTTAATGGGCATGTACTGTCCCTTGTGTAATTGCCACTTGAATGCATTGCTATTTGATGCAGGGGCATCCCTAATGCAAGCCAAAGACACCATGATTGAAGGAAGTTGCCATGAAGCCAAGGAGTCAAATCCTATCAATTGGAACATAAGATTTTCACCTTGGAGCTTTGAAGGATTGACTGGTGAAAGGTCCTTTTGATTGACAAATCAGAGTCTTTTTGAATGACAAATCAGAGTCTTTTTGAATGACAATAAATTAGAATAGGAGTTTTAGATGTTTTCTTGGTTTGTAATAAATATTAAGGATTGATTTTATCTCCTTATAAACATCCACTTGTTGGACACAAGACCCCTTGGTGACTTATAAACCTTGGGCATCTTTTGAGTCCTTGGATGAAATGAGCATAGTAAGTGTTTATTAGGTGTCTTTTAGATGTTGTTAAGAAGTTTGAAGGTCCAAAATAACTTTAATAAGGTTCCTAAAGTTTCACAACACATTTTTAACCTTCTCGGCAAAGTTGTTTGCAAAGTTGTAATGCAACTTTAAAAGTTGCTTAGCAAAGTTGACATTTGTTGGATAAACTGTTCTAACCACCTAGATGGTTGAACCAACATTTGGAGAGCCTATTTTAGGCTTCAAATGGTCGAAGACAGACAGAGAACCAGTATTGTAATCATTTTGCTTTCATAAAAAATAAAAATAACCCTATTTTAGTGCATTTCTGGTGAAAAATGAACTCTGTACGGCTGTACGGATGGTGGTTGGATGATAAAATTTGCCTGGAAGTTGTAATAGTGACATCTAATGCTTTGGAAGTTGGTTTGATTGATTCTCTTTGTTTTAGATCTAAGTTATTTCAAATTTTCTGTGCATTGTTTAGAAACCCTCATTTTCAGGGTTTGACTAATGTAAAGACCTTAACTCACGTTTCAACCATTGGAATTCCTTCTTCCTTGGTGGAATGAGAGTTAAGGATGTATATTTGTATATTCTAAAATCCCTGCCTACTCTGCATCACTATTGAACCACATTAATGCTTTTTTCCTTCAACAAATGAGGACAGTCACTGTAAAGACAACATGATAATGTACACTCACTTTAAGGATAGTCACAAATGAGGAAATCTCAAAGTGATTATCCCTTGTGTAATTGCCGCTTGAATACATTGCTATTGAACCACATTAATGCTTTTTTCCTTCAAGTGGCAATTACACAAGGGACAGTCACTATGAGATGTCCTCATTTGTGACAAGGACAGTCACACATGAGGACATCTCACAGTGACTGTCCCTTGTGTAATTGCCACTTGAATGTATTGCTATTCAACCACATTTATGGGCCTGTTTGGACCATGGCACACAATAGCATCTACAGAGAAGAATATCCCAGGTGTAACAAGTTGTAAGAATATACCAACAGTTCTAAGAAGTTCCCTAGCACATAGTTGCATCTACAGAGAAGAATATACAACATGAGGGCAGCCACTGTAAAGACAACATGATAATGTACACTCATTGTATGTGTACATTATCATGTTGTCTTTACAGTGACTGTCCTCATTCAAGTGGCAATTACAGAAGGGACAGTGATCATGAGATGTCCTCATTTGTGACAAAAATAGTCACACATGAGGACATCTCACAGTGATCGATTGTCCCTTGTGTAATTGCCACTTGAATGTATTGCTATTGAACCACATTAATGCTTTTCTTCTTCAACAAATGAGGACAGTCACTCTAAAGACAACATGATAATGTACACTCACTGTAAGGATAGTCACAAATGAGGACATCTCACAGTGACTGTCCCTTGTGTGATTGCCACTTGAATGTATTGCTATTCAGCCACATTAATGCTTTTCTTCTTCAACAAATGAGGATAGTCACTCTAAAGACAACATGATAATGTACACTCACTGTAAGTGTACATTATCATGTTGTCTTTACAGTGACTGTCCTCCTTCAAGTGGCAATTACACAAGGGACAGTCACTGTAAAGGCAACATGATAATGTAGAGAAACGTTGTCATTTGTATTTTCAACAGTGCCGAGAGAGATTCCCTCTGTGAAATCACAGCTACAATTTCTGAGTACGTTGGGTTTATTTTTCTTTTGTCATTATTATGTAATCTGGTATTCAGCTGTTACAGAGCTAAAATACCCAGAAATGAGGACATCTCTGTGTTGAATTTATTGTTAGCAGCTTTGGTTATTTAGAAGTTTAATTTTATTTGTTCATCTTTCAAGCACAAACATTTTGTGGACCGTAACATCTTCATTGTTTTGGGTATGCGATGAAACAGCCCTAACTTGCAACTACCTTCACGGTACTTGTGTACATTATCATGTTGTCTTTACAGTGACTGTCCTCATTCAAGTGGCAATTACACAATGGGACAGTCACTGTGAGATGTCCTCATTTGTGACAAGGACAGTCACACATGAGGACATCTCACAGTGACTGTCCCTTGTGTAATTGCCACTTGAATGTATTGCTATTCAACCACATTTATGGGCCCGTTTGGACCACAGCACATAGTAGAATCTACAGAGAAGAATATCCCAGGTGTAACAAGTTGTAAGAATATACCAACAGTTCTAAGAAGTTCCCTAGCACATAGTAGCATCTACAGAGAAGAATATACAACATGAGGGCAGCCACTGTAAAGACAACATGATAATGTACACTCATTGTATGTGTACATTATCATGTTGTCTTTACAGTGACTGTCCTCATTCAAGTGGCAATTACAGAAGGGACAGTCATTGTGAGATGTCCTCATTTGTGACAAGGATAGTCACACATGAGGACATCTCACAGTGATTGATTGTCCCTTGTGTAATTGCCACTTGAATGTATTGCTATTGAACCACATTAATGCTTTTCTTCTTCAACAAATGAGGACAGTCACTCTAAAGACAACATGATAATGTACACTCACTATAAGGACAGTCACAAATGAGGACATCTCACAGTGACTGTCCCTTGTGTGATTGCCACTTGAATGTATTGCTATTCAGCCACATTAATGCTTTTCTTCTTCAACAAATGAGGATAGTCACTCTAAAGACAACATGATAATGTACACTCACTGTAAGGACAGTCACAAATGAGGACATCTCACAGTGACTGTCCCTTGTGTGATTGCCACTTGAATGTATTGCTATTCAGCCACATTAATGCTTTTCTTCTTCAACAAATGAGGATAGTCACTCTAAAGACAACATGATAATGTACACTCACTATAAGTGTACATTATCATGTTGTCTTTACAGTGACTATCCTCCTTCAAGTGGCAATTACAGAAGGGACAGTCATTGTGAGATGTCCTCATTTGTGACAAGGATAGTCACACATGAGGACATCTCACAGTGATCGATTGTCCCTTGTGTAATTGCCACTTGAATGTATTGCTATTGAACCACATTAATGCTTTTCTTCTTCAACAAATGAGGACAGTCACTCTAAAGACAACATGATAATGTACACTCACTGTAAGGACAGTCACAAATGAGGACATCTCACAGTGACTGTCCCTTGTGTGATTGCCACTTGAATGTATTGCTATTCAGCCACATTAATGCTTTTCTTCTTCAACAAATGAGGATAGTCACTCTAAAGACAACATGATAATGTACACTCACTGTAAGTGTACATTATCATGTTGTCTTTATAGTGACTGTCCTCCTTCAAGTGGCAATTACACAAGGGATTTGTGTTTTCAACAGCGCCGTAACCCTCCGCGAAATCACATCGGGATATAAGGGCAAAACAAACAAGAACGTTGTCATTTGTATTTTCAACAGTGCCGAGAGAGATAAACAAATTTAAAACTCAGACTTAAGAAAGATGAAGGCAATGCTTCAAAAGGCCGATGCCCTAAATACGGGAAAACACAATACCACCATTAAATGATGCCCTAGTCACTGTATCAATGCTGCCAGCTCCGTACCAGTATGCTGACTGCTCACTTTCATCCTGTGATAAAGGTAACTTCATTAATCATACTTGAAATGGCAGCATACGAACTAAAGCTGATGAACATTTATAAACTAAAAGTTTAAAACTACAGATTACAAATGTAGTAGTTTCATACGAAAAGAACTTGATAAGAATGCATTCTCGTCAGTCACTCAAGGCATCATTAGAACTTTATTTACTTATCCATATTTGGATATACTCAATAGAGCATCTGCCTCTGGCAGTTTGGTTTCAAGTTTATCATTGCAGATCAGAGGCAACACCATGATTGCACAGATAGAAAGGATAGTCAGAAACAGCATCAATATTTGAAGTTGTAAGCATATAATTCAGAATCTGAAATAGAAACATATCACTCATAGCGATATTACACATTTGCATAATTACATCATCATATCAGACACAGCAAATACATTGCTGTAAGCAATACTTATTGATTGTATATCGATATTGTTTATATCAGACATAGCATCATTATACTATCACTATAAGTGATAGGAAACATCATATTCATAGCATATTTCATATCATTATATCCGACAGTGCTATTAAACATATTGGTATCAATATCATCTTGCACACATATTGTGATTGAATCTGAAATAGCGGTTGATATCTTAAGTAACCTCCATTACTTAGTTTAATTGTAAGTATCTGATAGAGTAAGTCTGAGAAGTGGAGTAATTGTTCCTGTTTTCCAAGTTAGCCAAAAAGGGGACATTACAGACAATCACTGTGAGATGTCCTCATGTGTGACTGTCCTTGTCACAAATGAGGACATCTCACAATGACTATCCCTTGTGTAATTCAAGCGGCAATTACATAAGGGACAGTCACTGTGAGATGTCCTCATTTGTGACTGTCCTTACAGTGAGTGTACATTATCATGTTGTCTTTAGAGTGACTGTCCTCATTTGTTGAAGAAGAAAAGCATTAATGTGGTTCAATAGCAATACATTCAAGTGACAATTACACAAGGGACAATCACTGTGAGATGTCCTCATGTGTGACTATCCTTGTCACAAATGAGGACATCTCACAATGACTGTCCCTTATGTAATTCAAGCAAAAATTACACAAGGGACAGTCACTGTGAGATGTCCTCATTTGTGACTGTCCTTACAGTGAGTGTACATTATCATGTTGTCTTTAGAGTGACTGTCCTCATTTATTGAAGAAGAAAAGCATTAATGTGGTTCAATAGCAATACATTCAAGTGGCAATTACACAAGGGACAATCACTGTGAGATGTCCTCATGTGTGACTGTCCTTGTCACAAATGAGGACATCTCACAATGACTGTCCCTTGTGTAATTCAAGCAGCAATTACACAAGGGACAGTCACTGTGAGATGTCCTCATTTGTGACTATCCTTACAGTGAGTGTACATTATCATGTTGTCTTTAGAGTGACTGTCCTCATTTGTTGAAGAAGAAAAGCATTAATGTGGTTCAATAGCAATACATTCAAGCGGCAATTACACAAGGGACAGTCACTGTGAGATGTCCTCATTTGTGACTGTCCTTACAGTGAGTGTACATTATCATGTTGTCTTTAGAGTGACTGTCCTCATTTGTTGAAGAAGAAAAGCATTAATGTGGTTCAATAGCAATACATTCAAGTGGAAATTACACAAGGGACAATCGATCACTGTGAGATGTCCTCATGTGTGACCTTTGTGAAGGCAAGTGCCAATTTGTACCCAAGTTACCAATATTGTGGCAAAAGTGGGAATGAAGCATTTAGGGGTCAAATTGGGCAAAGAAGTGTAGAAGTGGCCTATGTGAGGTCTAAATAGCCTAACTAAGTCATGGTTAGGGTCTTATGGTGTTTGAACAATAAGTTTTGAACCAAAATCCCAAAGGTTGTAACAAGTTGTCAATGTTGTCATTCACAACATTGATAACATTTGTGCAAGGGAGCATTTTCGAGTAAGATGGTTATGTAACTATATGAAACCATTGAATTAGGCATCAGATCAACTATAAGAGGCCTCCATCGATCTGTGCAAAAGGTTGGGGGGAAAAACATTTGGAATTAAGAAGATTTGTAGAGTAACACGGTTTTAGTGAATTCTTGAGTTTTTTTGTTTCTTTGTTTTCAGTTGATTAATGGATTAGATAGCTCGCAGTGTCTATTGGAAAAGTTAGTACAAGTTGTTTTTTTATTCTGTGTTGTGTTTTTTTTGAGTTTTGAAGCATTCCAACTAGTTTGTTAATTCTTTTGTTAAGTACCCTATCATTGGTTTGAACCAGGCAGGTTGAACAAATGGAGTCTTAGCTCATCATTCCATTGTCAATTTTGTACGGGCTCTTGGAATGGGTGAGGAGACTCCATGTACTATATGTTTGGAAGGAGGGGCCCTGAGAAGCTCATTTTCTATGTTTGCAATGATGTCCTAGGTGAGTCAGTTGAGCACAGTTAGGGATGACAAATCATTACAAGAAGATTACAACAAGTTGAATGCATTGGTTGCTTCAACTAAAATCTCATGGAGAGGTAGACACACATCTAAAGAAGCCCCAAGTCAAATTAGAAGATTGGGTGAGTTTCTTTGGCTGCTAAGAAAACAAACTCTTAGTCAGACTGTCCAAGTTGTGTCAAAATACTTGTTTTCAAGCATGGCTGTAGCAGTTGGTGTACAAAAAATCTAGGAGGAGAAGACCTTAGATATCTTGGAGTTCTCAATAAAGGGCATCTGAATCCTAAGCCCTTTAGGTGGCTTAATATAAACAAAAAGGCTTGACAAAGGCCTAATTGCTAGCAGCCTATTTTTGGGTGCAATTGGCATGGTTTGATGAACCGGATTGAAGTACTGATGAAAAGTATAGGTGAAGGAGTAATATTGAAACCAATAGAGGTCCTAGTGGCCAGCCTCTCCATGGAGTAAAGTTCTAGTTGAATGTGTTTCAATTTGTGAAGACAAGACTAGGAGTGTCCTAGTAGCTAGATTGGTATTGAGCAGAGTTCGTTGTATTTCTTGTTGGTGTGCACTAGTTGAAGGAGTGGGATCTTGGGTAGAGATACCTAAAGAGTGTAGGGATAGTTAAGTACCCTATCAAGTCAAAAAATTGGCCTAAAGAGACCCTAGTGAAGGATAGGGAGTGAGCAAGACAAATTGTTACATCAATTAACAAGATCATTTTTTGGTAATTGTGTACATTATCATGTTGTCTTTACAGTGACTGTCCTCATTTGTTGAAGAAGAAAAGCATTAATGTGGTTCAATAGCAATACATTCAAGTGGAAATTACACAAGGGAATATCACTATGAGATGTCCTAAGTGTGACTGTCCTTGTCACAAATGAGGACATCTCACAGTGACTGTCCCTTGTGTAATTGCCACTTGAATGAGGACAGTCACTGTAAAGACAACATGATAATGTACACAAGTACCGTGAAGGTAGTCGCAAGTTAGGGCTGTTTCATTGCATACCCGAAACAATGAAGACATTATAGTCCACAAAACGTTTGTGCTTGAAAGATGAACAAATAAAATTAAACTTCTAAATAACCAAAGCCGCTAACAATAAATTCAACACAGATATGTCCTCATTTCTGGGTATTTTAGCTCTCTAACAGCTGAATACCAGATTACATAATAATGACAAAAGAAAAATAAACCCAACGTACTCAGAAATTGTAGCTGTGATTTTGAAGAGGGAATCTCTCTCGGCGCTGTTGAAAACACAAATGACAACATTCTTGTTTTTTTTGCCCTTATATCCCGATGTGATTTCGCGGAGGGTTACGGTGCTGTTGAAAACACAAATGACAATGTTCCTTTTTTTTTTTTGCCCTTATATCCCGACAACATCGCAATTGCAAGTTAGGGCTGTTTCACTGCATACCCAAAACAATGAAGATGTTACGGTCCGCAAAATGTTTGTGCTTGAAAGATGAACAAATAAAATTAAACTTCTAAATAACCAAAGCCGCTAACAATAAATTCAACATAGATATGTCCTCATTTCTGGGTATTTTAGCTCTCTAACAGCTGAATACCAGATTACATAATAATGACAAAAGAAAAATAAACCCAACGTACTCAAAAATTGTAGCTGTGATTTCGCGGAGGGTTACGGCGCTGTTGAAAACACAAATGACAACGTTCTTGTTTTTTTTGCCCTTATATCTTGATGTGATTTCGCGGAGGGTTACGACGCTGTTGAAAACACAAATGACAATGTTCTTATTTTTTTTGCCCTTATATCCTGATGTGATTTCGCGGAGGGTTACGGCGCTGTTGAAAACACAAATGACAACGTTCCTTTTTAATTTTGCGCTTATATCCCGACAACGTCGCAATTGCGACAGTGCCAAATGTATTGTCGTCGCAAATTGCGACGGTGTCGGGCTATATTTGAAAAAAAAAAGCCAAAATCGCATGACATTTGCCTGCCGTCGCAATTTCACCCCAAATGTATTAGTGTATGAATACTACCGATTGTTTGAATGTTCAACAATGTTAACACTGGTATTACACAATCGAAGACACTTCAAGCAATATCTATCCTAGAAGGACAAGGTTCAATACTTAACAACTTGGCCCACAACTTGATGTTCCCTTGCCTCACACAAAGTGGTTACCCATAATAGATATTGACTTTGTCATGGAAGTGCCAAAGACACAACCAAAGGAACACATATGGTGAGTATCTTGAGGTGATCCAGGTTATTCCACTTAGATCAATCCTTGCACCAAGAAGCTAAGCGGCTAAAATAAGGTGGCCTCTCTCTAATGGTTCTTAATAAGGGCTTCCATTCATAGCATCCCTCTTGCTCCTAATAAAGGACTAGGACCTCACGACCTCAAGAGTACCTTAAGCATTCTTGCTCAATGCTTTCCCTATGGTTGCAATCCCATGAGCTACTCACATCAAGAAAAGACAAGTGCTATGTCTACCAAGGTTTTGTGTCCTTGATAGCCTTGAGATTATAGTGAGTCAGAATAGCTAGCAAAAGGCTTGTCCCCACTTGAGTTGTTCCTCTTGATTGCTCAAGAGCAGGCCCGCTAAAGGATTCTAAATATCTAAACAAGAAGTGGATCAACTTATGAGATTCAAGGTATTTGTTTCACCACAAGGATGAAGAACATACCCCCCTTATCTCAAAGTTTTCTCCCAAACACACCAAAAAGAGGTTCAATTACTCTCTTGCTTCCAAAATCCTAAGATGGGTCAAGATTTTTTGGTTCACCACAAGGGTGAAGAGCATACTTCTCCTACCACCTCAAAATTTCTTCCACAAGATATTAATGTTCCTAAGAAAAGAAACAACTAGTAATTGCCACACTTGAAATGAAATAAACAACAAGCAAATTTTTTTGTATTTTTATGCTTTTTGGGCAGCCCTACAAGAAAACCGTTAGTAGCCCTTTAGCATACAATTTTGGCAAATTTCTCAAGCAAATGCACCTACAAACACAACTTGTTAGGCCAACAAGGTTAGAAAAATCCAAAATCTAAATGAAATATGCAAGATTCTAAGTGAAATATGCAAGTTAATTCTATCTAATTGCAGCAAATAAAATAGCAAACTGATTAAGTCTAGATTCGGCCAAATAATCTCAAGAAAAGATCACTGTCGGGTACAGGTGACAGACTACAGACATAAGAATTATCGCGTGATACTTCTTAGTAAACTAGAGCGATAATATTAGTCTGTGTGATACTTCACGCTATACTAGGCAATACTTCGCCCGAGACCAGGCAATATTCTCTGCAATAGCCAGGCGATACATTTGATAGGTGAAGTATCACGCACGCATACAGAGAACTATCACATGATACTTCTAAAAGTATCGCACAATATTTTGAGACAGAAAAATAGAGACCAAAAATTAAGCTCAAAAATTGTTGAAAAATTTAACGGAAATTTATGAAAATACAGAAAAAGAAGGGACAAAGCTAGTCTACTCTGCCCCACGGTGGGCGCCAGAAATGTACACACAAAAGTAGTGCACTTCTCTAAATCATTACATCAAAGGAAATCCATGAAAGGGAAACCTTCAATAGCGATCTAGAGCTCTTTATGTATGGAGTTGCAAGATTTGTAAAATTGCTCTCAGCTAGAGCTATTAAGTTTATGATCTTGCTAGTCAACCACACAATGAGAGATTTCAATGAAGACAAGGGAAAGAATGCCAATATCTCCAAGAATCCAAGTAAAATTCAATGCAAGTAAACTAAGATTGAGGATGCAAATATGCAAGCTATGCTATGAAAATGGAAATACAAACTATACTATGAAAGGAAAGAACAAGTATTACAATCCTCCCTATTAAGCTATGTGAGATTAATCTAAAGCATGAAAGGAAATCTAAACTATGAAAGCATAAACATAAATCTACTATGCAAGAATGAAACTAGAATGGAATGTAGATGCTAAGAGTGCTCCAAATCTTCAAAAGCTCCAAAGTGACCTAGAAAACCTGCAGCATAACATCAGCATAAAAGAGATATATCTAGAATGAGGAAGAGAGCTCTCCTTTTATAAGAAATGAGAAGAAATAGACCATAGAGATTAAGAGGCAAAAAGGTTAATCAATGGTGGAGCATCAAAGAGGAGCAATCCATGTGCACAAGTATCCTCCAATGAGAAAATAAGAGTTGACTTTTGTGTCCATATGAGACAAAAAGTACTTTTTCCCTTTTTATAAAATAAGAATAATGCTTTATTTGTGCAACTTAGGATAAGAGGAAAAGTGGGGGCTTTTTTATTTAATAAAAGGGGAGGAAATATTCTTTTTAATTAAATAAAGACTTAGGATAAAATGGTTAGCCCATAGAAAATAATAAAAAATGATAAAATAAGATTTGATCAAGGAAATTGATATAATTGCAAAATGTTGATTATTGATTCAGGGATTTGATAAATTGCTGAATGGGGGCCCAAAGTCTAGACGACCATTTTAGGGTGCATACAATAGATATGGTAGCATATGACATGTCCAGTTGCAATTTTCCTCCCATTGCTGCTACCCACTATTTTGATAGCAGGATACCATAATGAGGCTTGGTATCAATGACAACTACATCCATCTTATATGTAGCTTTAGGAAATGTATCAATATTCACTTCTATTCATATTAATCTTCCTACCATAAGAACTGCCCTATTATCCATAGCATAACACCTTCCATTGGAAGTGTCAACTTGAAGTCCCAGTTCCTTCATAACATGATATGGAATCACAGTAGTTGTAGCACTAGAGTCTATCATACATTTTTTTAGCAAAAAAATGTTGACAATCAGAGTGACATAGAAAGGATTAATCAATGATGGTTCTTAGGTTACAATATTTCCAACACAAAAGTCATAAATCTCCTTGCTTGTCTTAGGACCATCCACTAGCTTCTCCTTTTCATATACAATAGGAATGTCTCCTTGTTCATTTATCAAGGCCAATGTTGTTGCCTTGTGCTCTTTTATCTTCAACACTTCCAACAAGGGGGTTGAGACTTTCATTTGAGACAGGGAATGTCTCATATCAAAAGTTAGGGGTTTAGTAAAAGGATTAGACAAATATTTTCCCTTACCAAACCTTTTGTTTCTCTTGTCTATGGAAACCTCCTTATTCTTCTTAGTATCTTGAACAAGAATAGGCTCTTCTTTATTGTTGTTTCCACCCTTGCCTCTAATAACATTTGGTTTTGGAGAAACCTTACCTTGGGAATCATTCTTTACAAAGTCTAACCTTGGTACTCCTTGATCAGGGTCCACTCTTCTATTCCTCAAACTGTATGAAGATCTGGCTTGAGAGATGATAGCCACAGTAAGAGTTCTAATTTATTCTTCACTAGGCTTTCTCCAGTGAGCCTTAACTAGCTGCAACCTGATCACACTTGTTGATTTGCAAACATCATATTCAGACTCATCTTGATCAGAATGGGTGAACACTTTTTGTTCATACTTTGGATAATTTCTTCTCTTATAATCCACATCAACAAGTATCTTATGACGATGAAATCTCTTCCACTTTCTCAGTGGTAAACATGTTTACTGCAGGATTTTTAGATCCTTCATTATCTCCTGCATGTGGGTTTTTGACTTCTTCTCCCAAATCTTGGACTACAACACACTGATAAGGTGAGTGAGGCATATTACAAGCCACACACCATGGAGTATTCTCTACATTATGTGCTGCATTTTTTTAAAGGGTCAGAGGTATCCCTTCCTTTTTGAGTCTCATGGGTATAAAAAATAGGCTTCCCATCTTTCCAATTTGTCTTGTAATGTTGATCATGCAACCTAGGGAATCTTTCCTGCCTCTAATATGGGGGTCTATTGTCCTGAAAACCTCTCTCACCCTTTTCCAACCTGGTTGAAAGATCTTTAACAACATTTTCTAACTTGTCAACCTTATCCTCTTCTTTGGTTGGTCTACCAGCATGTGCTTTGATTTCTTTCCACAATCTTCTTTCATCCCTTTTGTACATTTGACCATATGCTTTCCTATTACTTTCAATATTTATTGCTAACTTGAAAGCATCTCTCGAAGTACGTGGGATTTTATCTCTCAAGAGATAAGACATTTTTCCATTCAAAGCATTGAAATATGTGGTTAGGAAAACTTCATCATCTAATCTTAAGACTTGAAATAATTTGTACATTTCCTTTTGAAACCTACTATTGAATCCTGACATGCTTTCATTGGGATGCTTCTTGATATTATTAAATTTATTGAGCATATAACTAGAATTAACATGCTCAACATATTTCTCTTTGAAAATTTTGACAAACTCATCCCATGATGTAATACTATTCTTAGGAAAACCCCTATACCAATCCCTAGCATCTTCGATCAATGACTGAACAAATAGTTTCATTACAACATCTTCATTTTCAATTTCATAGTCATTTATCTTATCTCTAAAAGACTTTAGGTGCTCTTCACAAGTGACAACATTATTTCCTATGAACTTATAGATTTTGTCTCTTACCTCATTTGGGATAACATTTGGTTGACTAGGGATACCATCAAAGAACAACGTTCGGTATCTATCTATATGAACATGCCTTTTTTGAAAATTTTGTGAAGCTTGGGCTCCACCAGCTCCAATATTTTGATACAACACATTTCCCATAGGACCACTAGCCAATGGAACTGCATAATTGACATTTTGGACTGGTGATTGGACCGCTTGTTTAGAGCTCGAAGCCTAGAAAATTGGCTTGGGACCACATGGTTGGCTTTGTGGCACTGTCCCAATAGTAATAGGGACTGAGCTACTGGAAGTAGTGTTCATACTAGCATACATAGGAAAGAAATTTTCCTCTTCATCTCATCTGCAACAACCTCCATCTCCATTTTTTCTAATTGAACTACCAAGTCCTCCTTGGTCTTTCTATCCTTTTCCAATTCTATGTTATCTTGGGAGACAACATTAGGAATAACCTTACCTTGTTTGGGTTCATTTATACTTATTCCAACCATTTTCTATTTTCCTTTGTCAGATGCATCCTTGACATTATTTTCAAGATCCTCATTTCTCTTGATCTCTTATGGATGCAATTGCCTTAGAACTGGACCTTCTCCTTCAAATTCTTCCTTCTTATAATTTGACTCATTATTATCAACTTGTTGTCTCAAAGATCCAACATCACCAAAAAAACTCTGTCTAGACCCTTGAACTCTTGATTTAAACTTTGAGCCTGGGGCTCATTGTTCTTTGTTTTTCTTATGAGTTCTTGTCTTTCCATAAGTAGGTCATAAATCTCCTGCTCTCGCTTCTTTCTTCTATTAGAAATTTCAAGTAATTGTCCATGCTCCTTTTTCCTTAGAGCTACAACCTCATCACACAATTTCTCAGAGTGATAAGAAGTAGCCTCAGCAGTAGAAGTTTCTCCTAGTTGGTCTAGACTTTCTCGTGTAGGGAAAAACCCTACATCTATAAATTCATTTTCCTGAGAGGGACTAATTGCATCAGGATCTATTCTCCTCAGGGGCTTTGGATTTTTAGAAGAAGAAGAGACTTCCTTAGGCATAGGTATTGAAACATGTTCCTTAGAAGGTCTTGGAGAATTAGGATTGAATAAACCTCTCCTAAACCAGTTCTTTCTACTAGGTGTGGGAAGTCCATCACCTATATTGCTTTCTGGGTGATCCCTATAATATGACCTAGTTTATCTTTGTCGACTCATGGTATTTTTTCAACAAGATAATCACACAAATTTCTATATGCTGAACCAGCAACTGGAAAACATGGATTTTAGAATCGCCACCCACATAACATGTGGGGATAAATTTTGCAAACTGGTCTTCAAATAAAATAATAGACAGTTAACAGGGAATTGTAACAAGCCTATTGCAAAATATTAAGTTCTCCAACAGAGTCGCCAACTTTGTTAGTGCTTAAAATGATTGCAGATGATGAATACAAATCGTAAATTCTAATACATAACTCTATGGACCCAAAAGATGCATCTGATAATATCAAACACTAAGGTGCTAAAGATTTTATCCTTCTTCACTTCGATCTTTCAGCTCACGCAGGTGTACCTAATAGATTCAATTCTTTAAATAATCACAACAATTATATGTATGTTTGCTACAGACATAAACATCTAATTCTTTCAACATAAATTTAAGATAATTTGTTGTTTAATTGTGTTGATGGTGAGAAATGTAAATTGAGAAAAGACCAGTGCCAAATCCTAGGGCAAAGATTCAAAGAACATACATCCACAAAAATCCCTCAAATCTAATATACCCAAAACCTAGATGAGATGCCTTACAAATCAACCTCTCATTTACACATATTGTCATTAAATTATTGCATAAACCATGAATTCCCAGAGATATCCCTTAAGATTTACCCTTCCCTTGAAATAAACTTAAGCTTAACCCCACTATTTACCTTGTAAATGATGTATTAAAGATGCCTTACAAATTTAATACACAGAAAACTCAAGATTCATATCAGAAGACAACAAAATGTGAAAAGGAGTTTCTATACATTTTCATTGATATTTCCCTATATCAATACATTCAAAGATAAAAATTCTTTAGACAAAAACACCAGATACCAAACTCCCCTTACTAAATGAATTTCACCACCCCCCATTACAAAAGAAAAACTTGCTTTATATATCATTCCTAGCCATCTTGGAATCCTTAGGAAAAGGATGCAACAAGCTTTGAATGACCTAGGGAAAAGTTAGGGTTTCCAACAACTACAACAACCAGATACAATCATAAAATTTACTGCAGAAAAGACATGGTAGGAAATCTGAAGCAAAATGATCCAATCTGATCTTCAATTAAGGCCAAACCCCTTTCGGCAAGCCACAAGGACAGGAAAATTATCATGAAAACCCTTTGTACCTTTGGCTATATAATAAATGGATGACTCCTTCATCCATTTATCCATGACATGGACACCTCTATCATACAAGTGTCTCTTAAGAGTCATCTTTGGTAGCTAACAAGATCATAATTACTTGGTAGATCGGCCACCCTTGCAATTAATAAACGGTCCTTTAGTGCATTTTTTTTTCTTTTTAAAATAATTAGATATGATCAGATTAGTAGGAGTATTCAATTCTTAGCTACTTCAGCCCTGGAAGAAAATGAAATTAGATTCAGGACATTTTTTCTGGCTCACCAAATCAATCCTTCCTGAAAAAACTCTTTAACAATTTTAAATTTTAAAATACAATGGTTATCACCCAAGTTTAAAACACAACCGTTGATCTCCTATCTTCTTGGCATATCAGACGACTCACAAAATTTAGCATAACATTCAACATGGATATGAAAAATGACCAACCACATCATCATCCTTGGCAACCAATTAGGAGAGAGCAAATCAACAACACTTGGCACCGAGGACCCACCTTTTCATTGGCCTTTCTTTAGACAAGATTGGAAGGTCATCACAATCCCGCAATCAATATCATTCGAGCATCTTTTCATTAAGGCTTCAGACCCACTGTTAGATCTGACCACTTTCTATATTGATGTCACCCCTACTGACTGGAAAATATAATGGTTGGCATGATCCCTTGGTCACTAACCATCGAGCACTTTCTTATTAAGGAAGCATGCCCACTATCCGATCAACCTTGACCTACAATGTCTTTACCTTTTACTACAACAAGTCCTTAACCTTATACCATTTGGAGATCACACAACTGAAGGCTCCTAAGGAACTCTGAACACTTTACTTAACATGAGTTTGATCATGAGATTCAATGACTGAAGCATATCTCGCAATCTCTAATTACTTTTCTTAACTATAGTTACATCTAGAGAATGAGCGATCACAAGCTTTTCATGGTCTCTAAGAATTTAACTTAACTCATATTCTATCACGAGATCATGTGACTGAAGCAATTTTCATAACCTCAAGATATACCTTTAACCCCAGTTATATTAGGAGACTTGGAGAAAACCTGTGGAACCACTTACAAATTGGGACACGTGGCACTTAGGTGTGAACCCGCGATGAATAAATTTGTTGCAACTTCTGATAAAGGATTCATGCCTATCTTTGGATCAAAACCAATCCTATGATCTTCATTTAAAAGGTATAACTGGTCCCACCTTTTTGTTAACTCAACAAACCAGACACCTAGAAAACCTAGAAAACCTAGAAAATACCCCAACATGGGGAAAGGTGAAAAAAGCCTTATATGGAGGATATTGATAAAAATTGGTTGAAACTGAAAGTGAAGTGGAGAAAGCTAAGGCTAAAGAAGAAGAGAAAAGAAGGGTTCTTCAGGTAAATCTTCCTAGGGAAAAAATGGGACAATGGTGAGGTAGGAAAATAATGACTGATTGAAAATGTAGATGAAAGGTGAAAGTTTTGCAATTTTGAAAATTTGAAGCCCCTCCCATAGATTAGCTAAACATGGGAAGATCTTCTTAGATGAGACTTGAAAGAAGAAGAAAGGGCTGGGACAAATAGGATTGTGGGATACAAAAATGAAGATAAATTTTCTAACGGAATGCAGGAAGTGCTAGATCATAATGATAGAGATCGAAGGATGCTAGAAGAATGCTGGTTTTTTTTATACACGCCTATATTTTAGCCCATATTATAGATTTTACAGAATGATATAATGTAATGTCTGCATAGGAAAATTAAAGACTATTTTGTAATGTATAAGATGCTCAAAACTATGAATGATAGCTTTAAGCTAGTTTAAAAAGACATTCTCAGGAATTGTTTGAAGATTGTGTAATATTTTTTGAATTATTATAATAAAATTACCTGTTATAGATAAAAAAATGTTCCTTTACCCAGATAAAAAATGTTCCTTTAAAATTGATATATTTCTCTCACCTCTCAGTAGTGTATATTTCTTCGAAATATAATTCCCTAAGACTCATACTCTTAAACTTTATTCATGCACCAACTTCCATCCAGGGAAATAATTAATAAGAGGACAATGGAGGACAACACAATGGAATTGGATATTTTTCTATTGCTTTTGTTTTGAGATCTACTACCTGTCAAGATGGGATCACATATTTTTGGGTATCATTGGTTTTGTATTGCAAATGAGAGATCAAATCTTTTTTGTTTTTCTCAAAATGGCCTTTTAGATGATTTCATAACAATAAATCAATCTCATTGTCTCTATGTAATCATTGTTCTTATACAATATTCATTTTTATGTTACAATATTTTGGCTCTCATTGTCTCCATCTTTCTATAATTGTTATAATTTATTCATTGTCATTGTCTTTAATTGTTGTTACAATCTATGCACTATCATTTTGCACATATCGCGTTCTTCTATAATATGTATTTAAACATTATACAAAAAATGTAATCTCTAAATTGACATGCATTATTAATAGGATTTTAATTTAATCTCTAAAATGTAATCTCTAAATTCACATGCATTATTAATGTAATCTCTAAATTGGTGTGTATTATTCTCCAAAGCAATGCTAATATATACATTGCATTTAGTTGTAGTATTGTATTTAGTTTTAAAATGTTGTTTTTATTACTTTATTTTCATTTAGATTTAGTTTTAAAATTTTGTATTTCAATATTTTAATATTTTAATATTTAGTTTTCATATAATAGGTGTACTAATGTTTTAAATAATTTTTTAAATATGGAGGGCAATGCTGACATATTAATGACTACTTGAATATTTTCTTTTTGATCATTTTTAAAATAATTTTTTAAGTATGAAGGGCAATGCCGCCATATTAATGAACACTTGAATATTCTTTCTAAAGAATACAATATTCTTAGATATTCAATGTATGAACACTATTTTCATTTCTAACTTTATTGTTCTTTCATAGTAGCTATGGTGAGACCAAGATTGAACTTTGAAAATTTTAATTATAATTGTAAACCTAACCCTAAATCTATTTCTAACTATAACCCTAATCCTAATTGTAATACTAAGTGTGATAATAACTCTAACTCTAAACCCTACATGCCATCACTAATCACATCCCTATTAAAACCTTAAATCTCACCCTAATTCTAACTCTTATTCTAAACCTAACCCTGCTCAAGATTATAAAACTATACCAAACCCTTACCCTAACCATTTACTCCAACTGTAGACCTAAATCTCACAGTACCTATTAGATTAATGCTAACTAAAAGTAACACTAACTATTCTAATAATCCTAACCCTAATAAGCTTTAACTAAAACTCTAATTCTGAATGTACTCCTAACTCTAATTATATTAAAAATTATGATACTAATCCTAAATATAAAACCTACATCCCATTGCTAACTACATTTGTAATCTTAATCTCACACTCACCCTAATTTATTAACCCTAATGCTAACACTACGCATGATTTAAGCTTAGTTGCAAACCATACATTTTCTAAAACTAATACTAATATGAACTCAACACTCTACATCCCATCAACAATCTTATTGTAACCTCAATCATATTACTAACCCTAACCCTAACTCCTTACCCTAATCTTAACCCTTAATGTTACTTAAAATATGATACTATTCCTAATTGTAAACCTAAAATCCTATCCATAAACACATCCTTAATCTCACCCTAGACCCCTAACCCTAACCTTGACTACTCACTCTAATCCTAACCCTAACTCTAATTGTTACCGTTAACATTATACTAGTAACTTTAAACCATTCAAATTAACTGTAACCATGTCATTGACCTTAGGTGAAATGGTAAGGTTAAATGTGATACTAACCCTAATTCTAATCCTAACCCTAACAATAACCTTAAGACTAACCCCAAATCTAACAATAACCATTTTTATACCCTTACCCGTTAATCTATTAGTATTCCTAACTCTAACCAATACACCCTAACACCAAACCTAATTTGACCATTCACCCTATTTGTCATACTAACTTTAACTCGTATTCTAAGCCTAATACTAATCAAAACTGTAAACTCTACATCCCATCACTAATGTTACTATAATAGTAGCACTAACCATAACCCTAAAACTAACTGTAATAGTAACCCTTATAGCCATATATTTAAAGATTAAAAATCATAAAATGTCTTCCATGTTGCACTACAATTGCTACTAGCTTATATATAAACACTGAGTGTAAGCCTTCTTATTTTCAAGAACCTTAATTCTGACACAAACTTTTCAATTTGATAAAAATAGATACCTCAAGAAGGAATACTCTTGATGTATTTATATATATTTATTAATTTTAACATATTCTTATGTATAAAAAAATATTTTATAAAAAAAATATAATACTAAATAACATACAAAATATAAATAAAAGAAACTCACGAAAATTAGAAATAAAATAAATGTATAGAAGTAATTATAAATGTTATAAAAAAAAGTCCCAAAACTGATCATTGGAAGCATAGATCGCTATTCTTCGTTGTATGGTTGTTATTCTTACTTAGGAAATAGTAACTATAACATGGTCCATTTCTTTTCTTTTCTTTTGTAAAAATTATGAATATCACCTTCATAAACTGAAACTTATTTTCTTGCCAGCGTTGCACTTGGGACAAAGCAAACGAAGATCGGTAAACATCATGCAAACGATGACATGAAAATGCAAACTTGAGTTGGAATTAAGTAACAACAAAATGATCCTTTATTCGTTAAATATATACAAACTAAATGATTCTAGAATAACTATGTTTTCTTCCTCAATATTGTCTAGCAATGAATTTAATGTTGATTTCTCTTGAGAAGAATATTATGAAGATGACCTTTCCTTTCATGCAAACTGATGTATGAAATTGTTTTATTTAATCCTGCTTATTTTTCTTCTATTGATGGATCTTAATGGTGGCATTACAAAAAAAAAACTTGTAGTAATAAACAAAAAAAATCCATTGCTGGATCTTTCTTGATCAATTATGTTGCCGCCCTTATTATAAAATTCACTATTTGTCGAGGGTAGTAATTTAGTTACCTGTACTCGGATAATTATAACATACTCTAATTGAATGTTTGTTTTGCTACAGGGCGCCCTGTTGGCGCAATGGAGGAATTCAATTCACCATTACTGGTCACTAAAAATTGGGGATGTGCATGCGGTGTCAGTTTTCATGGCCAAAATTGGTAGAGAAACACTTTTTTGGACAACTAGAGCCTCTCTTTCTTGGTCTCGGACATAAGCCCTATTTTTTCTCAGGAGAGTTAGAGGATTTTACTAGCCTCTTGACTTGATTAGAGAAAAAATTAGGGTTTGGGTCTATTGGGTGTGAGGCATATGTATGGATCTGTCTTGTATTGGGTTTGTACACAAATGAGCTTCTGAAAAGAAAATAATTCTCACCTTTCTCTTAATGGATTTTCTTGTATTTTGTTTTGTTTTTTCCATTCCATTTTTGCTTGGATGTGATATTTTGGGTTTGTGGATAATTATAGATTGGAGAAAGAATCTCAACATGAAGTACTTTGAGGATCAAGTGTAGGTAGGGGATAGTTCCATGTCCCGTTCTCATGTGCATAAATACGGTGGGCATAAAAATGCTCAAAAAAAGAGTTTTATTTATAGAATTCTAATTGATTATTTAACTTTTTAGTAAGGAGAGGTGGAATATTTTCCCTTTTGCAAGAATACACAATATATTTGTTGATTATACAATAGAGAGTTTTGATTTATGTCTCCCTTTCTGTGTCGAATGCTTTCATATAACTGAGACATCTTGTTCTTCTTTGAATTCCTCTCCCATTGGATTTATGTAGATTGACAAAAATTTAGGAATCTCCTTTCATTTAATCTTGTTGCCCCTATCATTATTTTTAAGGCTATTTCTCCTCTCATAAGTTTTCCTTTCTTTTTACCAATGACTTTAGTGAAACCATCTTCAACCATTTCAACATCATTAATGAGTTCTTTATCTATCAGATCATCACTCCTGTATGGTGAAAGAATGGGCACTGGTCCATCATTAATATGCCCTAAGGGGGGAATATTTTCATTGATAGGGTTAGCATATCTAACACCCTTTTTGATCTTGGATAGAACAATTTGTTGGGAATTTTTGTGGGTATTATTATCTTCAAAAGGATTTTCTCTAGGGACCAAGATATATTGAGGTTGAATCAGGGTTTGAATATCATGTCCTAAAGAAGAATAATTAGCAGGCTTGACTTCATAATATTTCTCAAATATTGGGTTATTTAAAGAAACAAAAGTGTCATCTGGGGTGTCTTTTCTATTATGTATGTTCTTTTTACAATGAAACCAAGCTCCAATCTCACCAAGTCTAGAAATATCCCAATTATAAACCTCATTATCAAACTTCAGAGAAATTTCATCTGGGAAAGAGACACCATGGTCGAGAGCCAACATAATATAGACATTAAGGTGGGAAAGAGTTATCCTGGCATTTTCAACTTGGAGAACCGAATCCAGAGGCTTAAGGATATGAGGAAAAAAATGCCAAAATTTTGGTTGGACTCCTTTGAGTTCCACCTAGAAAGGAGAAGCTCGTGAAACAAAATGTTCATGATTCCCTTTCAGGGACCATGTAAGGGCTCTAAACATGGTTTTCCACACATTCCATAAACTCTTATTTAACACTGTTGGTGTAATTAAGTATTTACTAATTACACTTTACTTAAGTTTACTTAGGATAATGCATTGCATAGTAGTTTGTCTTTGAGACACTTAGGAGTTTGCATTTCATTTTAGCACATGGTTAGGAGAATCTCCACTTTAGGTGTCATCACATACCTCTTTGTTTGTGAGATCCACCTTTAGTGCTCTTATCACATTATCATCCTAATCCAATGCACATACTTTATTGCATATTGGAGGATGATCCACCTTTGGTGGACATGTGATTCCACCTTGTGTGGGTGATATCTTATCATCTCCTTATCATGTAGTCTTATTGCATTGCCTATATATTGAGGCATTCCTACTTTCTATAATCAATCAATCATCTATCTATTTCATTATTTGATCATTGATCATATCATATTTTGTCTCTCTTGTGCTATCTCTTGAGCTTCTAGATCTTGGTTTCTATTCTTTTCCTTAGGAAAATTCTTACAAACACTTTCTCCTGCATTGCATGGTTTTTAAGAAACACCACACATAGACCTATTTGAATCATTCAACTAAAATTAACAATAATACCAATCTTTTTTCCCCACACATTATTAAACTAGTCATCAAGGAATTTATGAGAAGGAAGAAAATTTAAATCCATGCAAACAAAGAATACTGTTACATTCTTGAGTCTGTTATGTTCCCCTTTGATAACATTGAACATATCCTCATTTGGTGACAAAGAAAGAGTATTACCAAGAGAAGTCGGGATCTTACCTTCTCCTCCATTGGAATCAAGGGAACTACCTGAACCATTTCCCTCTCCTTGTCGATCTCCATTGGAGTTAGAATATTTTCATCCATTTCCCCCAACATTCTTTTCGAAAAGGCCTTCAAATTGGGCAGAATCCGGTATTGACATTGCATTTTCATCTGCGACCACAAATTTATATGATGGCTTTGAACCTTCCTGGAAACAAGTACCATTGATTTTATCATTGAAATAACTAGCAACATCCTACCTCTCCACACCATGATTGAGAAAATAGGAAGAGACAAGGGCTTGAATGGCTGAACCCTAAGCAACACATGCCTGGGAGAAGGATGAAAGAAACATGAGATCCCCTAAAAGAAAACAAGGGAAATAAATAGAAAAATAAGCAAAAGAAATGATGACACAACAAGCCCAAGACAAATGACACATGAATCTAGGAAAGACATAGAGGCGACACATAATCGAGGACAACCTGCAAGAGGCACCAGGTGGATTTATAATTGTTAATCATGTATACAATATATATATAGTTTGGTAAATTTAATTATGTTTTAATGTTGTTAAATTAGAAATTATTTATTAGTGGCTTTATCATTTTTGATAATATTAAAAAGAGATCATTTTTGAATTGGGAGATTCAATTGATTATTTTAATTAGACTTATGAAGAATATATTGTGTTTAGTAATTTTAAGGCTAGGATCAATTTATTTTAATAATGTTATAAATTGTTGTATTAGGTGTTAGAATTTAATTTAATAATTATAATTATAGTTTGTTAGTGTTATTTAATAGATTAATTTTTGTAATGGATCTTTAAAAATTAGTTTATTTATTAAATTCTATTACATGTTTTATTTTATTCCTTTCATGTTTAGTTTAGAAGGGAATCTTTTACATCACCCTATTAGGACTATAACAAAGGTGGGGCTAGGGTTGTTGTGTTCATTTTGTTTTCCTTGCATACTTCTGTGGCAGTTGATCTTGTTGTAACTCAACCTTATGGAATTGATTTTTACGATGGAAATTATTTATTCTGTGTTCCTGTTATTCTTTGGAATCTAGATTTGGATATTATGATTTATGATGACCTTGAGTTATGGTTTTGAGATTATGAACCTAGGGTAGGTTATCTAGTTGTTAAAAGGGAAGTGTCTTGCTTTGGAGGCATCAGAGCCTGAAAGTGGCTACCTGGGAATCCTTAGTAGGTTACTTAAACAAGTGATAATATAATTTGTTTGGGGTTAAAATGAATTAATAAGATAATGATTTCCTCACCCATGCCTTGAGTGCTAGTATAGGCTAAGGATGGGAGTGGGAGAATATGTCATCTTGTCTAGTATTAACAATGATTCTAGCATGATCGGTTATCCTTGTCTACATGAGAGGATTTTAGGTTCATGCATATGATCACATTTGGAAGTCGGAGTCTAGTGAGATCATTCCAAGGGGTTAAAATATGTGATGACACTTACCTAATTTTATGTTAGTTTTCCTACATGTGTTGGTTGCCTCTAGATTAGTATGTCTACCTTTGACTCTAAGATGTACCCTTGAGATAGGATATTCTAGGATCCTTGCTTAGTTTTACCTTATTGGTTTGGTATTGTTATTTGAGTGGGATCTGATGTTATCTCCTCACCATGGTGGGAGTGGAACCATAGGTTTCCATGAGGTTGGGAGGTAGTGATTCTTTTACCATTTGAGACTATGACATTCATGTACTAGTGTTGGTTGATCCTTGTTGCAGTTTCTTTGTATCCTATCTTCTTGGACACTTATTCTTGTACCTTCTTCATTTGTACTTTGTATTTAATTGTAATACATACCTTTCGACTTGTGCAGTGGATGTTGGAGATTATGTATACTTCCTTATTCAGATGTATTTATGATGTAATATGTATTTTTACTTTTAGATGATCATTGTAATTAGTAGATGTAATTGTATTTATGTAGTTTTCTAGGTCAAGGAACCCTTGAGATTTGTAATTTGAAATTGAGATTATGTTTATGTGTACTTATGGACTTAATGTTTTAATTTCTCTTGTTTATTCATTATTTTTTGTAAACTCTCAAGACAAAAATTTATTTTGCAAACTTAGTAACATGTTTTAGGTTAATATCTCTTGGGTTCCCTAGCGGGGTATTGCATGTAATATACATACATCACTATGGAGAAATATTTTACATATAGTTAGTTCTTATTTAGCTTTGATACTTCATAATAATCTAAATAGTTGTACTAAGACCAATATTTCTCCTTTCATCTATGTAAGTTTTATGAACAACAAGAGAAAAATAAATTATTTTGAATGTTGAAGTGATGTGTACTACTATACTTTAACTTCTTCCAACATCATTTTTTCAACTCTCCATTTGTAATATTAATGTCTTTCTAAAACTTATGTCATAAAAAGGATTCTTAAAATAGATGTGCCAAATATATGTGAAAAATTAATTACAATGGACTTGTCACAAATATGTGAGACACTAAATGTGTCTCAAACTGATCTCCTAATTCTAAGCATAATATTAATAATAACATGCACCCTAAGTGTAACCATTATTTCAATAACATTAATGAAAATCATAAACTTCAATTAAACCTGTCATAACCCAAATATTAAGCAACCTTAGATGTTATCCTTGATGAGAACCATAATAAGCGTTAACTAAAACTCTAACTTTAACCCTAACTGTAATCCTAATTGCATTACCAAGTACATGATCCTAATTATAACTCTAAAATTTACATCCCATCACTAACTAAATCCATGAATCTAACTATCATAGTCACCAAAATATTAGCCCTAACCCTACCCTAACCCTAACCCTAATTCTAATTCTAAACTTAATTCTAACTATAATCCTAACCCTAAACCTAATTCTAACTATAACCCTAATCCTTACTGTAATAATAAGTACAATACAAATCCTCACTCTAAACCCTACATGCCATCGCTAATCACATCACTATTGAAACCCTAATTCATACCCTAATTCTAGTCCTAATTCTAAACCTAACCCTACTCAATATTATAAAACTATACCAAACCCTTACGCTAACCAATTACTCCAACTGTAGACCTAAATCTAATAGTACCTGTTATATTAATCCTAACTCTAAACATAACACTAACTATTATAATAATCCTAACCCTAATAATCGTTAACTAAAACTCTAATTCTAAACCTACTCCTAACCCTAACAGTATTATCAAGTATGATACTAATCCTAACTCTAAAACCTACATTCCATCATTAATTACATCTATAATCTTACTCTCACATTTACCATAATATTAACCCTAATGCTAACACTACATATGATTTAATGCTAATTGTAAACCGTACATAATATAAACCTTTAATACTAATCTAAACTCAACACTTTGCATCCCATTAGTAATCTTACTTCAACCTTGATCATATTACTTACCCTAACCCTAACCCTTTACCCTAATCCTAACTCTTAATGTTACACTAAATATGATACTAGTCCTAACTATAAACCTAACATCCTATCCCTAACCATGTACTTAATCTCACCCTACCCCTAATCCTATTCTTGATGCCTCACTCTAACCCTAACCCTAACTCTAAAATTGTTATCATTAACATTATACTAATTGTAACTTTAAACCATTCAAATTAGCTATAACTATGTCTCTGCCATTGATATTAGGTAAAATGTAAGGTTAAATGTGATACTAACCCTAATTCTAATCCTAACCATAATAATAACCTTAATAATAACCCTAACTCTAACAATAACCATTTTTCTTCCCTTAACCATTAACATATTAGTATTCCTAACTCTAAACAATACACCCTAACACTAAACCTAATTTGAACATTCACCCTATTCATCATTCTAATCTTAACCCATATTTTAAGTCTAATAATAATTTAAAGTGTAAAATCTACATCCCATCACTAATGTTACTGTAACCCTGACTTATTACTACTCCAAAGTGTAAACCATTCACCCTAATGTAACCATAACCCTACCATTAACCCTAGGTGAAATGCTAAAGTTAACTTTTATACTAACCTTAATTCTAACCATAACCATAACACTAAGCTTAACGCTAACCCTAATTACAACATTGAATCTAATTGTTACCCTAACAATACCCTTAAAAGTAACCCAAACCCTAACACTAACCGTAACTTTAACTATGACCATTAACATACTACTACTACTAATGTTAAGCCATTCACCCTAATCATAACAATAAGTATACCATTGACCCTAACCCTACCCAAACTCTAACCCTAATTCTAATTCTAAATTTAATTCTAACCATAATTGTAACCCTAAATCTAATTCTAACCATAATCTCAATCTTAACCGTAATACTAAGTACGATACTAATCCTAACTCTAAATCCTACATGCCATTGTTAATCACATCCCTATTGAAATCCTAGTTCTTGCCTTGATTCTAACCCTAATTCTAAAGCTAACCCTACTCAAGATTATAAAACTATACCAAACCCTTACCCTAACCAATTACTCGATAGTCGTAGACCTAAATTTTATAGTACCTATTATATTAATGCTAACTCTAAATGTAACACTAACTATTATAATAATCTTAACCTTAATAAGCATTAACTAAAACAGGATTAACTAATATTTTATCTATTTTTATGATTTGTAAAGAATTTTGGGTCCCTTCAAAACCTTGTTTTCACTTAATGAAAAAACTAAAACTCTAATTATAAACCTACACCTAACCCTAATTGTATTACCAAGTATGATACTAGTCCTAACTCTAAAACCTACATCCCATCGCTAACTACATCCATAATCTTACTCTCACACTCACACTAATATTAACCCTAATGCTAACACTACGTATGATTTAACCCTAACTATAAACTAGACATATTCTAAACTTAATACTTATCCTAACACAACTAGTGTAGGGCACCTCATGAGCACAAATAGGGTCACTTGGATGACCTAAAGACATGGGAAGGATAACATGACCTATGTTGGATTCAAGTGTGGCAAGGTAAGTATTGAGAGGGGAGGGGTGAATAAATACTTTAAATCACTTTTAAAATTTTCTGAACTTCCTTCACATTCATTTACTGATTACTTAACTTTTGCATGCATCACATGATTTAAATAAATAAAAACATATAACCATCACACATAACACAATGATTTTGGTATCACGAAAATCCTTGTTAGAGGATAAAAACTATGGTGGGGATGACACCCACAACACTTCATTATTGCAGGAATAAATTTTCTTGGTTAGAGCTATAATGCTTGCTACAATGCTTAGCTATTTATGATAGCTTACCCTATTAAAGGTATTAAGCCTGTTATGAGTTCTAAGACTGCTAAGTCTACTCTTAAGATATTTCACAACTCTAATCTAAGAATTGTACCTAATTAAAGGGTTTACAAATAAGATCTATTAAGATATGCTTGACACTTATAAAATTTTGATTAACTTTTAATCAACAATACAAAATTTCTATCAAATGTGCATCAAAAAATGCTATTCAGACTCTAAGTGTTCAATATCTCATTACCTCATACTATGTAACCTTCACTAAAACAATTCAATACTTGGTAGATCTATTCCATAATACTTTGTTACTCAATGTATTTCTCTTCTTATTCACCTTCTACACTATTCTACTTTATACATGTAATATTCTCATTCATTCATATCACCATAGCCACATTCTCCATCATTCTCAACTTTACTTCTTTGGTCTATTTATACAACTCATGAAGCAGTGCTAAAAGTTCTAGAATCTTCATCTTCAAGCAGTGCTAGCATTGGGTACACTTCCAATGCATATTTCATCCTTAATTTCCATTGGCTAAACTCACCTTGTAATCATGTGTAATAATTAGATTTCACTCTCCAATGTTCTATTATATGATCTCCTAGAGATTTGTTTCTAATCAGTGTATAGGTTCAATGTACTTAGATCTCATTTGGTGTTGGTCTGCTTTACTTGGTAACACATTTTATTTAACTTGCTAACTAAGTTCTCTTCTCAGTTTGGTGTGCGGTAGAACATGGTTCTCGATGCTCGGTGTCTATACTTTCTTTTTGTTTACTAAAATTCCTTGTCAGCTTATTCCTTTTACCGAATGCTTTTTCTTCCTTACTGACTCATCTTGTCTTCCCTACCAAATGAATTTGACAAACATAATGACTTCCATATAAATAATGACAAAAAAATTGACTCTTAGGAGTATTAATCTCCCCCTTTGGAATTAGTTTTATATGTTTGTTAAAAACCTTCAAAATCTTCTCAGTCATAAAAAAAAAATTCTCAAAATTTTGATTTGGTTTATTTCTCTTCCTTGGTAAAACTTATTACTCCCCTTGAAGTAATAATTTTGGTACATCTCCATACTATACACATAACCTTCTATATATTCCCTTTTCAACTTATATATGTATTCCCTCTTTTAATTAGCAGGAATTTCTTATATATATTCCCCCCTTTTTAACAAAAATGCCAAAAATGCTTACTTTCTTTGTATCCAGTTTGGGGATTTTATCAAAAATACCTTTATATTTGTCTTGTGAATCCTTCAATGATTCCTTGTAGGTTTCCTTTAGTGTCTACAACACTATTATCTACTCACTTATATCTACAGTTAGACTTACCATGTTGTCCATGGCACTGACATCCGATGTGCTCATAAGATCTTTTGCTTTCTGAATTTGCCTTTGTAGTGATTCAATGTTTGGTAGCAAAATTGTATAAAGTTCTAAGAGTTTCATCCTTACCTGACTCTCCTCCTTTCTTAGTTCAAATTGTACTCCCATCAAGTGCTTGAGCTTCTCATAATATTTTGTGATTATTTTTGGCTCGGTGGAAATCTTTGATAGTAGCTCAGTGAGCTCTTTTTCCACATTCTCATCTTTATCCTTTATCTCCTTTGTAAAGTTTGAAAATAATTTTTTTTTAAAAATATAGAAATAATGGATTGAAGCTCTATTTCTAATGTATTGATTAACTCAGATAGAGTTACCTTGTCCAATTCTACCAATTAAAGAACTTCTTCAATCACCTTAGTCTCCATATCCATCTTGTGAACCTTCATTAGATATTCGGTTATGTTAGTTCTAGGCTAATTGATTTGACTGGAAAGTTCTTTTAACTAACTATATATGTCTTCCTGCTCATTTATTATAGCCTTTGTAATAATCTCATTTAAAATACACTTTGTTTATTCCAATACACCAGTCTTCTTCTTTTTAGCTATACTCTTATCTTGTGCAACTTTCCTTTTCAATAAATCATCGAACTCAAAGAGTTCCTTCGGGCTCATAGTAGTATAGTCAATCTTTGGTATGAAAATGACTTCATTTATATCTACCTCTTTTTCTATTTTTCTTTTCTTGGACTTTCTCTCTGAACTAGATGCCATCTTTGCATTCGATTGTGTTGAAGTTACTTCAGTTTTATCTTCATTCTTCTTCTTTTCCTCTTGTTTCTTCTCTTTTATTTCTTCCTACATTTAGATTGTTTTCCCTCTTTCTTTTCTTCTACCTTTCTTGTCTCTATTACCATTTATTTTTCCTTTTCTTGTTCCTACTAACCTGTAGTCTTGGTGGGGGTCACCAACTCTATATTTTGACCTTGAGTAGTCACTATCTTTGTGGTCTTCTCTTTGGTTTCATGAGGTTCATTTTATTTTGCTAGCTTGGTAGGATTCTCAGTAACAATAGACTCTTCACTTTTAATCTCTAAGATGGCCACTTCTATCTCAGGAAAATCCATTAATTTTAGAATTACTAGCTCTTTTATTAATAACCTTGCATTAGTCAAGTCATCTATATCCATGGCCTCTGATTTTATGGCCTCGGTAACCATGATATCCTCATCTTCTTTCATTGTGTCATCAGGGTCTTTCTTGGTAATGTCTTCTATGATGACCTCTCCTTGATTAGTTATCAATCCAACTAGTTTGGATTTATCCTCTTCAACTTGTACATCTTCAATTTTTGGTTGATTAATGAAAAGTATCTTTCCCCAAAGATCATCAATATTATTTTGAACTTATTGCAACTGATCAACCATTATACTCATTGCTATTCCCTTCACTATGAATCTATTAGAGTACTCATTTAGAGTATTTCTTATCCCTCTCTTTGTTAAATCCAGGACTGTGATTGCAAGGGATCTTTCCCTCATTTCTTTCTTCTACAACAATGGCATATTGCCATCTTGCATCAATTCTTTTATACAATTCCTTGTCAATATGTTCAACTACCTCAATTGGTAGAATTTTGAACTTATGCAGTGTAGTAATGATTGTTTCTTCTATTTTTTCTTTCTCTTCATTTGTCCTTGTGTCAAACTTCAACTTCTCCTTTCCTCTCGGTGTAGAGGTAGACCGAGTAGATGGTCATACACCGGTAGGACTAGGTGTTTCCTTATTGATTCTTATTTTCTTCCCCTTTATTGCTAAAGGCTCAAAAACATCTTCCTTGAATCTTCATCAACATAAAAAATACCAAATTTCTTTGTTAAATCACTAATCATTTTACATGTTTTCCTTATAGCTTTTGGTATTAGTATACATGTCCTTATTTTCTCCTTTTCCTCTTCACATGTTCCATACTGAGTTGAAGTTATATCCTTAGGCTTATTCAAAAGTCCTTTTATCTGTATAGTGGCCGCATCAATATTCATTTCATAACCCATCTGGGGTAGCCACTCAGTTCTAGGCTTTACTTCCCTTATTAAATACATCAATGTCCACTTCAAAACATAACTCATCTTTAAATTCTTCCATTAACTGTGGTCGAATCCTATATCTCATATGCATCCTAGCTTGAAATTTATTGAAATAGTAATCTATTATAACATTAAAGTTGTCACCCATACTTTGAATAAAATCATTGATTTAATAAACTGTGGATTTATAAACACTCCATTTAACTTCACTGATTGTTGGAAATGAGTTTTGGAAGTAGAAAAAGGCACATACTAATAGTGGACCAAACTTCAGTGTGTTTGACTTGGCCTTCCGAATGGTATTCATGTTGTCATCGATTTTTTTCAATAGAATTTCTCACAAGTCAATCTTCATATCCTCCTTCACCATCTTGTAACCAATATCCTCATCTCCACGTGGTACACTGTCTACACCGGATGATTGGAATATCGTATATGATATTATGTTTGATGAAAATTTCTGTTCAGGGTCTTCAACTATAGATAGCTTCAAGTCTCTTTTGTCCCATTTGGCTTTTATCATCTCATAAAGTTTTTTCTTGTCTATCTCTTTGTACGCCCCTAGTTTATCACTGACCAAAAATCTAGTAACAATATGTAACACATCATTTGTTATCTTTATTGGCCCATCCAACCATAGATGTGTGATGAACTCTTTTCAATAAAATTCTAATACAATCATGCTTAAATACCATTGGTATATGCATTGGGGTAAGTGCACAAAGATGGGGGACCAAAAAGATGCCACTTTTCTTTTTGGCCCCCCATTGTGCATATTGTGCACACACTAAAGGGCATGTGCCCTATGGCTTGGGTTGCCCAAGCCTTAGGCTTGGGCAATGCAAAACAAAGCGCATGTGCCAAATAGGGCGTGCACCAAATAGGGTGCATGCGCTTTGTAAAATCCCAAAATTTTCACCCCCCGTGCGCTATGAAAATCATAAATTTACATAGGGCGTGCGCCCTATGTAAAATATAGATTTATATAGTGAGAGAGAGAGAGAGGGGGGGTAATTTATACAAATATAACATTTAAGTATAAGTTTGATAATTTTAATTTCTTATACTTTAAGTTATATTTGTATAAATTATAAAATATAATGCTTTTAGGATGTTTGGGATAGGTTCCAGCTTCATAGGAGTTAACATGCAGATTCTAGATTTGAAAAATTCCAGACTTAGCCAAATTTCAGGATTCATCAAGCCTTCAACAAGGTTACCTCCCAAAATCCATCATAGATTTCTAAGGTCAAACTGAAGTTGGCAAAAGGATTCCCAAAGGGTTTTAACTCGTTTTATCAAAAATCACTTGGTTTCGACCCCATCTCTACGACAGACTTAGCTTAGCTCTCACCCAAATCTCTCTCTCTCTCTCTCTCTCACACACACAAAAAAAAAAACAAAAAAACATCACCCTCTCCTCTCTCTCTCATCACTCTCTCTCTCTCTCACACACACAAAAAAAAAATCACCCTCTCCTCTCTCTCTCTCATCACCCTCTCTCTCCCCGTTATCTACTCTCTCTCTCTCCCCCTTATCTACTCTCTCTTTCATTACTCTCTCTCTCTCTCTCTCACACACACACACACACACATCACCCTCTCTCTCTCTCTCTCTCTCTCCCCCTTATCTACTCTCTCTCTCTCTCTCTATCTCTCTTTACCCTCTCTCTCTCTCTCTCTCCATCCCCTCTCTCTCTCTTCTCACATCACTCTATTTCTCCCCCTTATCCACTCCCTCTCTTTCATTACCCCCCCTCTCTCTCTCTTCTCACATCATCCTATCTCTCCCCCTTATCAACTCTCTCTCTTTCATGGTGATAGAGAGAGAGATGGTGATATAGAGAGAGAGGGTGAGGGTGAGAGAGAGAGAGAGAGAGAGAGAGAGAGAGAGAAACATTGTAATGAAAGAGAGATAGTAGATAAGGGGGAGACAAAGGGTGATGTGAGGAGAGAGAGAGAGATAGAGAGAGAGAGAGTAATGAAAGAGAGAGAGTGCAAAGGGGGAGAGAGAGGGTGATGTGTGTGTGTGTGTGAGAGAGAGAGAGAGAGAGAGAGAGAGAGAGAGAGAGAGAGAGAGAGAGAGAGAGAGAGAGAGAGAGAGAGAGAGAGAGAGAGAGAGAGAGAGAGAGAGAGATTTGGGTGAGAGATAAGCTAAGTCTATCATAGAGATGGGGTCAAAACCAAGTGATTTGTGATAAAAAAAGTTAAAACCCTTTGGGAATCCTTTTTCCAGCTTCAGTTTGACCTTAGAAATCCATGATGGATTGTGGGAGGTAACCCTGCTGAAGCCTAGCTGAATCTTGAGATTTGGCTAAGTCTAGAATTTTTCAAATCTAGAATTTGCATGTTAACTCCTATGAAGCT
Organism: Chamaecyparis obtusa; assembly: GCA_027943335.1. Lineage (NCBI taxonomy): Eukaryota > Viridiplantae > Streptophyta > Pinopsida > Cupressales > Cupressaceae > Chamaecyparis > Chamaecyparis obtusa. The sequence continues at coordinate 125,361 of BSBK01006287.1, read as the reverse complement.
GGAACCTATCCCAAACATCCTGAAAGCATTATATTTTATAATTTATACAAATATAACTTAAAGTATAAGAAATTAAAATTATCAAACTTATACTTAAATGTTATATTTGTATAAATTACCCCCCCCCTCTCTCTCTCACACTATATAAATTTATATCTTACATAGGGCGCACACCCTATGTAAATTTAAGATTTTTTACATAGGGTGCACGCCCTATAGGGCATGCACACTTTGTATATGATTTGAATTTACCAATCCTAAGGCTTGGATTTGCCTTCGAGATCCAACCCAACGGCTTGGATGATTGAAATAGGCCTGAGATGTGTTTTTCAGTAGACATACAAAAAAATGATATCTTTTTTTGTGTGCTCCTCGTCAGGTTTACTCGTGGCTCAAGAACGTAAAAATTAGACAACGTGATATTGCAGATCTCTCTGTTAGCTATCTAAGCATATAATTTATTTTGAATTCTGATTATGTTAAGTTTTTCAACTCTAATTTCTTTTGTGTGTATGTCTATTTTTTGTAAAAAACCAACATGCAGTATTTTGGGCATAGATTTTGGCTCGTTCATCGAATTTTGCAATAAGTTACATTTTTAGAAACTAGACTCCATTCTACACACTTTAAAAAAAAGAAAATTTAATTTTTAATTAGTTTTAAATTATTTCTAGGGGGAGTACACAAAAATTTCATGTTTTCAGGATGTGTGCACTTCGTAAATTCATCAAAAATTATACACTCATCAAAAAATTACCAAAAAAATTTGGGATAAACTATGTGGTGTTAGCTAACTTCTCATTGGAGCGATAAAATTTTTTTTATAAAAAAGTTAACATTTTAGGGGGAGCACACCAGATGCTATGTTATGTTTTTGAACAAAAAATAGGACCACTTTTTGTGCTCCCCCTTTTTGAGGGCCTTAATCTGCACCATTTTCAAAATAAGTTAGTAGTTTAGGAACTAGATTCAGAGTATTACAACTCTTATTTTTGTTGCATCTTAAAATTTTGAGTCTAACTATCTTCAATTTCTTGTTGAAGTTCAGAGTTTGCTGATTTCAGGAAAAAAGTGACATCTTATACCCCCTTTTTGGTCCCCCATCTTTGTGCACTTACCCATTGCATGAACCAAACCTTTGGTCTATAGGTGAATGTAGTCATTCTTCAATTTATCATTAACACACAACTTATGGTATGATACATCAATCTTGGCTTAACAAATATCCTCAATTTTTCAATGAATGAAGGTGTAAACATCTTCAATAAAAAATACTCTTGGCGGGATTGAGGATAGGGCTCCAATTTTGTCTATTTCAGTAGAAACATATGGAGGAAGTAATTTGTACTTTAGATTGACTAAGTCAATCTTCTCAACAATGACTGGCTTTTACAACTTGGGTGTCATTGATCTCCAAAAATATCTCAACAAATTCTAGGGTTCAAATTAAATAGAAAGTAGAATCTCTTAATTCATCTCAGTGAACACTATAAATACCTCAAATGATCTTGAATGTGCTCAGAATTCTTGATTGAATTCTCAAAATTAGCTCTTGATCTCATATCTTTCTCTGCTCAAATATGCTCGCAAGAATGTAAAGTAAAAATGATGTATCTTGCCCTTTATTTATAGTTTTTCCTTTAGGTTAGGGCTTCCAACAACTATAAATGCATTTAATGCTTCTTTACCTAACTTTATGTGATCATTTGACCGAACTATACTTTACTTCACCGAATTTAACAGAATAACTTAAAATCTTCAACAATCAACATATGAAATCATAACTTTACAATACCTATCCAAATGCATCTTAATATGATGATATGGATCTTAGTGCTAATTCTAGGAACCGATTTAAGATAAACTTTAAGTTATCAGCTCCTATTCATACCTTGACCGATTAAGTGAAGATAGGTGCACCCAAACCAGAGGATGTAGTTGCATCACTAGTTCCTAATTTTGTTCCATCATCTTTTGTCTTTCTTCTCCAAATCTTATTCATTTTTTTTTCAGATTTCATCAATGTTTATTGGAGTCTTTTCAATTGGTTTCTCCTTGCTTGAGTCCTTATTTCGGTACCTGTAGTCCTTAGCTAGGTGATCGACTTTGTGGAAATGGAAACAAGTCATTCGAGTATTTCTCCATGACTTCCTATTATTCACTCCATGCATCCTGAATAAATTTTTAGCAATGTGACTGAATCTTCCACATGCAGTACAAGTAATTCTTGTATTATAATCCCATGGTATTGTAGGACCTTGTCGGTTGTTGTCAACATTTTGTTGGTTAGGGATGCACTTCTCAATTTTCCTTTGTGACCTGCATTCTCCATATTTGTGACCATATCTCTTGTAGTTGTTATAGTAACCATCAAATCTTGGTTTCCTTGGAGTGTTAACAACTCTTGATCTACACTCAAATTTCTTATTAATGCAGAGGCTAGTGGTAACAGTCCAAACTAGATAGGGACTCTGACAAGTTTCCTTTGTTTTATAATAACACTCTTCTTTTTCCTCTACATGGAATCATTACGAGTGACCCAACCCACATTCATTAGACTTATAAGAGGTCAAATAAATCATATCTTGGCTACTAGACTCCACACCTTAGGTTTCATTCAGCAACTCCCTTTCCACCACATCAAACAAGTTTATGGTTCATGCTTGCCTAAGCTTGCCAATTGGTTCTACATACAAAATTCTTAATCACCTCTTTTAAGGGTGATACAAAACCCTCCAAGGACCTTAAAATATATTAAATTTCCTATATCAACTATCCATACACTCCTATCATATTATTTTTACTCCAAAACACAAATTGGTCACTCTAGGCCTTAAACACCCGTCCTTGTAGCCTTAACCAGTCAATAATTTGCATTTTTATTCAAATATTCCTAATGTACCTAAAAAAAATTATGGATCCAAATACCCTTTTCAAAATTTTAAAACATATGTCAAAATCAAGCCACCTTGTTTTGAGGCAATCCAACTTAAAATTGTTGATTGTGTTTCCTCACCTAGGCCTAATAGGTTCACTTTAGAAAGAAACCCTATCAAGGGTATATCCCTTGACCCTATAAATTTCAATAGTCCTAACTTATGAATTAAAACAAATGATTTTGTTATCCTTTGGGCCATGGAACCTCTGGTTACAACCCAACACACAAACCCTCTCCAAAACAAGCCTATAACTAGGGCTTTCTCACAAATGACCCTACACTCACTTCTAGGATGTAAAATTTGATCCTAAACCTTTTCCTTAACATATCTTGACACATTCAAAAGGAAAAAAATATCCTTATTCAGTGCAAATGCTCGCTGCTATACCCATAGCCCATGTTCCATGCACCTTTCAACTTGTCAACTTGCAAAATTTGTCATTCACCTTGCTTCTTCATCAAAATCCTACATTATTATAATAAATTACATATGTTACAGGGGTTGGATCCATCCCATAGCCACAATAACCACAGAAAGTGGATGGATCCACCCAATCACATGCTTTTTCAATACAAAATAGTACTGTTACAGGACAACCACCTTAAAGGAACCAAAAGGTGTTAATAAATGATTGCCAATGGTTAAAAAACAATTATTATATGTTCTCAACACTTATATAATCTTAGGATACAAGAAACATAAGATGAAACACAAAGATCTACAAGAAATTTAGATTTTATTGTCTAAAACTTGTGCCAGTCCGTATATTTCAGATCCACAGATCATTCCTCATGCCTCACACACCTTTCTTTCTTTCAAAAAAGGTTTAATATACCAAAAATAACTCCCCAAACCAATCCAAATCAGTTGGACTCCTTAACAAAGAAACTAATCATGTTTATAGTGTTTTCCCACCTTTTTACACTTGACCGTTTGGATTCAAAAATTCAAATTTGCAAACTTAATCAAATAAACTCCTAACTTTGGATTTTATTCTTTTATGATCCAAATGAAATTATAAAACCCTTAAACTAACTCTAAGACCTATTTATAACCATCTAAGCTTATTATGCCAATATAGGCATTCAACTACCTATTACATCCATTTTGTCATTTTCAAGCCTTTATAATTTTAGGCCTTGTTTATTACATCAAATGGATTTACATGCCATGTTATATAAAATCAAATGACCCTTGGTCATGTTCTTCATTCTATCCTCCTTAGGTCCTCCAGGTGACCCTCTTGTGTTCTTAGGTGCCCCTGCACCACTTATGTCCATACTAATTGGAGTTATAACAATGACTTTTGAATTTAGGAGAATTTGGTTGATTACCCCTCTTACTTCTGTAGATGTTAGTTGTATGTCCTGGTTTCCCACAATGATAACATGTAGGCTTCTTGGGCATTGGTAGGGTAGCAACTTTCTCTCGGTTGGTTGCTTGATTGGAGGACTCACCCTTCTCGGTAGTACTGTTTGCATTGAAACCAAGTCTAGAGGTATCATTAGGTTATCTTTGATTTTTTAGTTGTTCATCTAGAATATTCCATGCTTCTTCATTTATTTTCATGATTTCATTATCATCTTCTAAGCTTTCAGATCATTCTTAAAATGTTCATTCTCAGATCTCAATTCTGCAATTTCACCAACTTTCCTAGCAACATCCTGATTTTCCATAACAAGTTGATCTGTCAAGTTATAGTGTGTTTGTGTCAAGCTCGTGATTTCCCTATCTTTCTCATCTAGTCTAGAATTCATTTATCTTCTTTCTTCTTTTGCATTTCTTTTTTCATCCTGAGATTTTCCCTTTTGTTCCATGATCTCACACATACTTATCGACTGTGCTTCTTGTTCCCTTTTTCAGTGTTTTAACCCGATCAACTAAATTCTTATTCTTTTCAAACATTTTTGATACGAGTGCATTATATTCATCAAACATACTTCCCTCACATTTTTCTTCAAGTTCCTCAACATGATCTTCAATGTCTTTCAATTGTAGTGCAAGCTCTTTCCTTTTGCTGATTGAGTGTTTCAGCTTTCTGCTCAACTCTTCAATTTTCTTGTTAGCCATCTTTAGCTCTATTTCCATACTGTCAATTATTCTTTTGTACTTGTAAATTTCCATCTTTCAAGATCTTTCCTCTCAAGTGACTAAACTCCTTAATAAGAGACTGAACTCTGATGCCAATTTTAGGATTTAGGTGTGAAAGGTAAGTACTGAGAGGGGAGGGGTGAATCAATACTTCAAATCACTTTTAAACTTTCATGAACTTCCTTCACATTCATTTACTGATTACTTAACCTTTGTATGCATCACATGAAAATAAATAAAACATATAATCATCACACATAACACAATGATTTTGGTATCGCTTAAATCCTTGTTAGAGGATTAAAACCATGGTTGGGATGACACCCACAACACTTCACTATTATAGGGATAAAATTGCTCAGTTAGAGATACAATACTTAGTTATTTTTGATAGCTTACCCTGTTAAGAGTTCTAAGACTGCTAAGTCTACTCTATTAAGATATGTGAACACTTCTAATGCATATTTCATCCTTAATTTCCATTGGCTAAACTCACCTTGTAATCATGTGTAATCATTATATTTCAATCTCCAATGTTTTTTTATATGATTTCCTTGAGATTTGTGAACCATTTTCTAATCCATGTCCAGATTCAATGTACTTAGATCTCATTTGGTGTCGGCCTGCTTTGCTTAGTAACACATTTTCTTTAACTCAGTAACTAAGTTATCTTCTCGATTTGGTGCTCCATAGAACATGGTTCTTGATGCTCGGTTCTTCCTCGCTCATTGTCTATACTTTCTTTATCTTTACCAAAATTCCTTGTCAACTTATTCCTTTCACTGAATTCTTTCTCTTCCTTACCGACTCATCTTGTCTTCCTTACCTAATGAATTTGACAAACATAATGAATTCCATATAACTAATGACAAAAAAATTGACTCTTAGGAGTATCAGACCTATAAGGTCATTGTTATAATGTAACATGGCCTTTGAGCTATTTGATGTATTAGGCATACCATAAAGGATGCAAGACAATGAAATGTTGCAAATATGCAAAATGATGTAAAAGATGTGAAATTGTCAAATTTGGTATAATAGGCCTAGAGGGATAAGGATAGGTTAGTGAATGATTTTAGGAGGTTTAAAATTGTGTTGAGGTCCTAAGAGGACAAAATCAAAGATTATAGGTTATTAGGAGTTTATATAAATAAGTTTTAAATTTCAAAATTTTAAATAGTATTGATTATTTCCAAGATGGAGGGAAAATAAGAAAACTCATGTAATTTATTTGGCTAATGAATACCAACCATCTAGAGTACTTAAAAGGATAACTAGGGGCTATATGAATCCTTGAAGAGTCTTTGTATGGGAAGAAGGGAAGAGGATATGGAAGATTGTACAAACTATTCCTAAAATGAAGCAATAAAACATTGAATTCTTGCAATATATCTTGAATAGTATATTTTTTATTGACTTGCAGGAACTTATATAGTGGTAGGAAGTCATAATACACTATTTCAAATCAATTTAAATTCATTTGAAGTAAATCTAATGGGTTTGGACGTGACTATCTTTTAATTGTCTTATTATTTGCTTGGTTTGAGGGCATGGAGTAAGGGGTCATCCCCTTTCTGTTATTCATGTGGCTTGGGATTAATATAATTATTGTATAATATGTTAGCAACCTTGAATATGCATTAACTAGTGATATTTGTAGGGTGATCACCTTCGATTTGTGAAGTTGCAGGGTGTAGGGTGCATGAAAGTGGGTGCACAAGTACAAAAACAACACTTTGGCCTTAATAAGGGAATCTTATTTTGTTGGAAGTCAATTGTGCATATTACATGTATGGTGTAATGACCTTTGGTTGGGTCAGATAAGGAGTTTAAAGTTGATTTGGAAAAAGCCCTAGGTTTTAAGCCATTTTAAGGAGGGTTTTGAGGTTTTCCTACTTTTAGGGTGTTTGTGCCATTAAGACTACAAAAATCCTTTCATTTATAACCTATCTCAAGACTACCCAAAGTTGTGGAGCCAGGGGATTAAGGGATCTTATAGTTTCTTTGTAAAATGGGGCTATTAGGCCTAGGGATGAAACTTGAGACAAAAATTTTAGGATGAGATTTTCCAAAATAATTATGCCTAGTTTCCACATATGTTTAATAACTTGGAAAAGTGTATCTAGATCCCTAATTGGTTTGGGAAGTCATTTGGAAGAATTTGAAGGAAACTATAAATTTCCCATTGGATAGGGCTAGTAGGACGGGCCTAAGAAGAGTGGCTTGATTTTGGGTGGAAAAATTTAAAAAGAATGACCTTGGAAATGGTAGATGAGAAGTTTGGGATGTTTTTAGAACCTTAGAAGGATTGGGAACCATTTAATTGTTTTGGGAACACCCATCAAGTGAGTTAAAGGGTGTTAAGATGACTAGTTTGAGGGCAATCATGGAGCATGAACCATGGTTGAGTAAATGGGTATGAAGATGTAGGTGAGAACCTAAAGATGTGGAATCTAGTGGGTTGAAAGATGTTGAATCTAACCTTTGATAGGTCCAGTGTGTGGGTTGGGTCTTGGAGTTGATCCTTTGTTGAAGGAAGGATTGGAGTGTTGTTACAAAACAAGGAGAAATTGGATATTCTCCTAAGAATATTTTCTAACTACCACTAGCCTCTGCATCAACAATAATCTACATCCCATTAGTTATCTTACTGTAACCTTGATCATATTACTCACCCTAACCCTAACCCTAACCTCTTACCCTAATCTTAACCCTTAATGTTACACTAAATATGATACTAATCCTAATTGTAAACCTAACATCCTATTCCTAACCACATCTGTAATCTCATTCTACCCCTAACCCAAACCTTGACTCCTCACTCTAAACCTAATCCTAACTCTAACTATTACCGTTAATATTATACTACTCGTAACTTTAAACCATTCAAATTAGTTTTAACCATGTCACTGCCATTGATCATAGGTGAAATGGTAAGGTTAAATGTGACACTAACCCTAATTCTAACCCTAACCCTAAAAATAACCTTAAGACTAACCCTAACTCTCCCTAACCCTAAATCTAACAATAAGCATTTTTTTACCCTTGTTCATTAACATATTAGTATTCCTAACTCTAAATAATACACCCTAGCACCAAACCTAAATTGACTGTTTACCCTATTCATCATACTAACCTTAACCTGTATTCTATGCCTAATACTAATTGAAACTGTAAACTCTACATCCCATCACTAAATATCACTAATTATTTGTCATACTAACCTTAACCTGTATTCTAAGCCTAATACTAGTTGAAACTGTAAACTCCACATCCCATCACTAATGTTACTATAACCATGACCATATTACTACTCCAAAGATTAAACCGTTCACCCTAATTGTAACCATAACCCTACTATTAACCCTAGGTGAAATGCTAAAGTTAACTATTATACTAGAACTGTAATTCTAACTATAACTGTATGTAATACTAATCTTAACACTAACCCTAATTACAAAATTGAATGTAAATATTACCCTAACAATACCCTTAAAAGTAACCCAAAACTAACACTAACCTTAAGACTAACTAGAACTTTAATTCTAACCGTTAACATAATACTACTACTAAGGTTAAACCGTTCACCTTGATTGTAACAATAAATCTACCATTGACCCTAGGCGAAATGCTAAAGTTAAGTGTTCTACTAACCCTAATTCTAACAATTTTAATATTTTTTAACCATAACCCTACTACTACTAATTTTTGATTTGACATTACAACAATGAACCTAATTGTTACCCTAACACTAACCTTAACCATAACCCTAGCACTAACATTAACCGTAATAGTAGCACTAACCATTACCCTAACGATAATTGCAATAGTAACCCTTACCGCCATATTTAAAGATTAAAAATCATAAAATGTCTTCTATGTTGCGTCGTGATTGCTACTAGCTTATATATATATATATATATATATATATATATATATCTATCTATATATGCCAAGAGTAGTCCTTCTCGAGGCATGTATTGTCATCAACCCTAAACCTGACATAAACCTTACAATTTGATGAAAATAAGCGTCTATAAAAGAATTACTTTCGACGTATTATATATATTTATTAATTTTAACATATTCTTATGTGTAATTTTTTTTTTATAAAAAAATATAATACTAAATAACATACAAAATATAAATAAAAGAAACTCATGAAAAATAGAAATAAAATAAATGTATAGAAATAAAATTAAATGTTACAAAAAAGTCCCAAAACAGATCATGCTTAGAAGCATAGATTTATTCTTACTTAAAAAATAGTTACTATTACATGATCCATTTCTTTTCTTTTCTTTTGTAAAAATTGTGAATATCACCTTTAGAAATTGAAACTTATTTTCTTGCCAGCTTTGCACTTGGGACGAAACTAATGAGACAGAGATCATGCAGACCAAGATCATGCCAACCAAGATCATTAAACATCATGCAAACAATGACATGCAAATGCGAACACCAACAAGACTGTTAATTACGGATCAGACTAAAAATGAAACTGTGAGTTGTAACTAACTAACACCAACAAAATGATCGGTAAACATCATGCGAACTTGAGTTGAAACTATATAAATGGTAAAAAAACTAAAAGAAATCCCCCTTTCTACTTGAGTGCAGTAAACCCCCTTTCGGTAATTGTTTCTTGATGGATCGTGTTTTCTCTTGAGAAGAATATTATGTCTGAAGGGTGGCAGTAGAACACAGAAGAATTGATCCAACAATAGAATTGTTTCGTTTGTTTCTGCAAGCTTTTCTAAATAGAAGAAAAGCTTGCAGAAATAAATGGCTTGCAAAAATAAACGAGATCAATTGTTCTTTGCTCTGCTGCCGCCCCTCTTATAAGAAAATGCAGGGGAAAGCAGGTATATTAGATTTTCAAAGCTTCAGACATAATTGAATGTTTGTTTGTTGCGGGGTGCCATGCTAGCGCAATGGAGGAATTCAATTCACCATTAATGGACACTCCTACTTCAACCTGGAAGAATGTGCATGCGGTGTTAGTAAAGGGATCAAGACTTTCTTGGACAACTAGAGCCTCTCTTTCAAGGTCTCAGACAAAAGCCCTATTTTTTTCTCTTAGTGGATTTTGTTGTGTTTTTCTTTTATTTTTTCATTCCATTTTTGCTAGTTGTGATGTTTTGGGTCTGTGGATAATTATAGATTGGAGCAAGAACCTCAACATGAAGTACTTTGAGGATCAAGTGCAAGTAGGGGACAGTTCCACACTCAATTCTAAGCTCTCCTGTGCATAAACACGATGAGCATAAAAATGCTCAAAAAGAGTTTCATATGCAGAATTCTAATTGATTCCATGCAATTGTATGTGGAATATTATTTTTCCCCTTTTTTCAATAGAGAAGGGCATCTGCTTCTTCACAGACTCAACCTATTAGGCCTAGGGATGAAACTTGAGACAACAATTTGAGGAGGAGATTTTCCAAAATAAGTATGCCTAGTTTCCACATATGTTTAATAACTTGGAAAAGTGTATCTAGATCCCTAATTGGTTTGGGAAGTCATTTGAAAGAATTTGAAGGAAACTATAAATTTCCTATTGGATAGGGCTAGTAGGACGGGCCTAAGAAGAGCGGTTTGATTTTGGGTGGAAAAAGTTTAAAAAGAATGACCGTGGAATTGGTAGATGAGAGGTTTGGGATGTTTTTAGAACCTTAGAATGATTGAGAACTATTTATTGGTTTTGGGAACACCCATCAAGTGAGTTAAGGGTGTTAAGATGACTAGTTTGAGGGAAATCATGGAGCATGAAGCATGGTTGAGTAAATGGGTATGAAGTTGTGGGTGAGAACCTAAAGATGTGGAATCTAGTGGGTAGAAAGATGTTGAATCTAACCTTTGATAGGTCTAGTGTGTGGGTTGGGTCTTGGAGTTGATCCTTTGTTGAAGTTGAAGGAAGGATTGGAGTGTTGTTACAAAACAAGGAGAAATTGGATATTCTCCTAAGAATATTTTATAACTACCACTAGCCTCTACATCAACAACACTCTACATCCCATCAATTATCTTACTGTAACCTTGATCATATTACTCACCCTAACCCTAACCCCTAATCATAATCTTAACCCTTAATGTTACAAAAGATATGATACTAATCCTAATTGTAAACCTAACATCCTATTCCTAACCACATCCTTAATCTCACCCTACCCCTTGTGTACACAAAAATGTGACACTTCTGTGAATCTTTATATGCAAGGAGACTCAAGAATGAGCCCTCACAAGCCGACTCACAGCTCTCTACCGAGAAGTGCAGGGGTTGATATTGAGGCCCTCAGATTGACCAGGTTACCCATGCAAGTACAAACTCAGAACAAGAGATTCAAAGAGGAGAAGCAAGAATGCTAATCTCCATGAATCCTATTCATGCGTGCAACTAAACACTAGTCTAAATGATGCAATGGAAGAAATAAAACTAATTCATTAAAATGAAGATTAATCTACAACAATGAAATAACACTAAACTAAAATGCTATGCAAACTATATGCTATCAAATTTAAACTAAAATGGAAATATGCAAACTAAATGATGATCTCAAAAGCTCTAATGAAAATTGCAGCATAAAGATGATATGAAAATTCAGGATCCTCAACTGAGAGCGAGAGGGCTCATTTTATAGCGAAATTGTGGAAGATATTGCATCTCCAAGATCAATGTGGGATTAATGTAAAAAGAGGAAAGAAATATGATTTTTAGAAAGTATGGAGATAAAAGAAAATCTCTTTATTTTATTTATTTTTATTTCACTTATTTCCTTTTTCATCACAAAAGATCTTTTGAGAGGATTTTATTTATTTTAAAAGAATAATATCTCTTGTATTAAAATAAAATAAGATTATATCATTTAAAGATGAATATTAATTAAATAAAATAAAATCATTTAATTAAAAATGGATTTTAATTAAATAACATTATTTCATTTAAGGAATATTAATTTTAATTAAATAACATTATTTTATTTATTTAAAAAGGGATTTATTTCTTTTAATTAAATAAAATTTAATGAAATATTCAAACCTTAGGGAGAATTGAAATACTTTAAATAATTATGATTTGATCAAAAAGATTGATTTGAATATATGGCAATCATTGATTCAAGAATTGATTTTGACAAATTGAATAAATGGGGCCCAAAGTCTAGACGACCATTTTAGGGTGCATACATTTGCCCCTCTTTGACTAATGTGAGGTCGACTCGGGATCACATGTAGTCAAAGAATGGAATTGAAGTGTGAGATCGATTTGGGATCACAAAACAACCCAGATGTGTGTTTGACAGATGGGAACACATCAGGACATAGATAAGCAGACTGAAAAAGACAAGGCCAACACCTGTGAATAGGTAATTGTCAAGTCTCAAATAAGAGATAAGAATCTCAAGCAAGGTTGCCCCAAGAGAAGCAATTGATAAATTTGATAAAGCTGAATCAAGCATTGAAGTTTGGTAGGTACTGCCCCCTCGTGATCAAAATCAAAATGAGATAGAGGAGAAACAGTAAATTGATAAATTTGATCAAATCGAACTAAAGATAAGGTTCTTGATATAAGATGAAAGATATATAAATCACAGAACTAAGGTAGCTTACCAAGAAAGATTATTCCCAAAGGTTGAATTAGAAGAAAAGAAGTGGGGTGAAAGCGAATGGAAGATAGAAGTTTGGAAGAAATGGAAAGAAATGGAGAGAAGAAAGAGAATTTGCCTCCAGAAAGAAGATGCCCCAAAATCAATCAACTGTTTAAGATAGGGAATTTCGATTGAGATCACGAAAGAAGGTAAGGAAATGAAGATCAAAACGTGACCACAATTGACTAAAAGTCCATAAGAAAGATGAAGGAAACCCTCTCAAACTCATAATGCAGCCTAAAAGTGCAAATTTAACATGAAGTCTAAATAATGCAAGCTACATGAAAATGCAAAGGTGTACTTGCAATAGGGTAACATAGGATTTTTGTGTTCATCATTCATTAGAGAATGTAAAAGAACTTATTTTCATCATAGGGCCATTATTACTAAACATCAGATGATCACACAATCATCACTAGTCACAAATGCAACTATGAAGATATGAATGTGATTGATATTGGATTGGAATGTGGAAAGATTCTAACATGAGCATCAAAGACATAAAGGTCAAGATGATTGCAATGTTAGCTTACCCAATTTAATGTAGCAAAACCATGCTCGCATCAAGGCATAAACACTAGGATGACCATAAGAATGGTTGTGCAAAAATAGTCAAGGATGATGCCTTAAATCTCCTAATTGTGTCAAGGAGACAACAAGAGACACTGAAGAGGTTCAAGACAACACCCACAAGCAGAAAGAAAATAAAAACATGCTCCATGCCCCAAGTCTTCTAGCAATGCATCATGGAGAGACTTATTAGACAAGGACATTCAACGAAAATCAATAACAGTCAACACACAAAAAAAAAATCATGACATATCTCAAGCATTAAGTGTTGCATTTAAAAATTTTAAGTGTGTAAACTAATACTGAGTTCTAAGGGTAAGGATCGAATGCTTGCAAGCAGGTAAGCTCACATGACCAAACTAGATAAGACCAAATTGATAAGTGTTGAAAAACACTCGATGTCAGGGGTTGTGTTGAAAAACACAGATGGGTTGGTGTTGAAAAACATTGTTTGCAAGGTGTCCTAAAGACAAGCATATCCAAGAGACCAAAGCTAACACAGTGATGCCCCCTAGACAAAGACAAAGACCAATTCCAAACCAAGGCAACAAGGACAAGGCATGATGGAGAAAGGCTAAGTGTCGAGGATGCATGCTAAGAAATAGGGGTGCGAAGGCCTCAAGTAGCACCCATTTCCAGGTTTTCACCACTTGGAAGAATTTTTTTAGGACTTTTTATAATTTTTTTTGTATTTTTTGCTACCAAGGCGCCTGTTTCCAGATTTTCACCAAGACACTTTTTCTATTTTTTTTTTGAATTTTTTGAATTTTTAATTTTTTTTTGTATTTTTTCAGCATTATATATGAGTTTTTTTGGAATTTTTTTAGGATCAATAAGGTATATACAAAGGATGCCCCTAGACAAAATGGGCATGAAGGATAGAACTTCTTCAGGTGCAAAACATTGATAGGCTCGGGGAGCTGCTCCCCCTCTTCAGTAGATAGTAGATAAGCACCTGTACCAAAAGCTGTAGTGATAATGTAGGGTCCAAGCCAATTAGGTTCAAATTTGCCCTTTTGTTCTATATTTTGTTGGTTCTTAGGATTCTCTCGCAGGACAAGATCTCCTACTTGGAATTCTCTAGGGCGAACCTTTTTGTTGAATGCCTTGGACATCCACTTTTGGTAGACCCTCATATGGTCAAATGATGCTTTACGCTTTTCATCTAGAAGTTCCAATTCTTGTAATCTCATGACGCGATAATCTTCATCTGTAACTAGACCTTTGAGAGAGACTCTAAGTGACAAAATCTCAACCTCTAAAGGTAACACTGCTTCAGTGCCATATGTGAGGGCAAAAGGAGTAGCCCCAGTTGGAGTACAAATACTTGTTCTATAGGCCCACAAGGCCGGGTTTATCTGTAGGTGCCAGTCTCTACCATTCTTATGAACTATTCTGTGTAAAATCTTGAGAATGGTTTTATTTGAAGCCTCTGCCTGACCATTTCCTTGCGGGAAGTAAATGGAGGACCAATGTTGCTTTATCTTAAATCTTTGGTAGAGTTGTGTAAGGTCCTTGTTTTTGAACTGACCTCCATTGTCAGTGATGATCTCAGATGGCACTCCATATCGATAGATGATATGGTTTAAAATGAATAAAGACACTGTCTTGCTTGAGGCAACAGAAAGTGGAACAACCTCTACCCATTTTGTGAAGTAGTCAGTAGTAGTGATAATGAACTTATGTCCACTTGATGAGTTGGGATGAATCTTCCCAACAAGGTCAAAGGCCCATTGCTGAAATGGCCAGTGAGATATAGAAGGAATTAGCTCCCTACTTGGAGCATGTATCAGGTGTCCATGTTTCTGACATTTTTCACAAGACTTGGCAAAAGCTATCGCATCTATCTACATCATAGGCCAATAGTACCCTACCCTAAGCAACCTTCAAGCCATGGAAAGACCATTAGAATGTCCCCCACATATGCCCTCATGGATGTCAACTAGCGCTTGATCAGATTCCTCCTTTTCTAAGCACCTAAGAAGTGTCCCATCTAGACCCCTCCTATACAAATCACCAGAGATGAGGGAATGATGAGAGGTGTTACAGACAAGATTTCTTCTTTCAGATTGGTTAAATGTGTCGGGGATGATGCCATCATAGAGATATGAGTAAATAGCAGCAGCGGGAGGATTCATGATTGACAAGGGTGCAAATGACATGGTTTTTGGGTGAGTCAAATATGGGATGACGTAGCTCTTCCACCAAGAATTCATATCTGGACTCATGTTCCTCCAACTGAAAAAGTGAAGCATGGGTGGCCATAGCATCAGCTGCTTTGTTCTCAGCCCTAGGGATTTGTTGAAAGGTGAAAAAAGTAAAGTACCATCTTAATGAATCAACCATTTTTTTGTAAGGTATCAATTTGTCATCTTTTGTTTGGTATTGCTCATTGACTTGATTGATGATCAGCTGAGAATCCCCATAGATATGTAGTTCTGTGATATTCCACTCTATAGCCATTTTTAGTCCATTTGTTAAAGCCTCATACTCGGCTATGTTGTTTGTGCATGGGAAGAGTAACTTGTAAGATTTGGGAATAGTGTACCCATGAGGAGAGACAAACAACACACCAGCTCCAGAACCATTTTGCATGTAGGAACCATCAAAGAATAGTTTCCAAGATCTCTCAGTCATGTACATAAGATGCTCATCTAGGAAATTGACTTGAATGGGCATATTATCTTGAATTGGGAAATTATCCAGTTGATCTGCAATAGGCTAGCCTTTGATTGCCTTGCGCTCAATATACTCTATGTCAAATTCAGAAAGAATCATCATCCATTTAGCAAGTCTACCTGTGAGAGCAGCTTTACCAAGCAAGTATTTGAGAGGATCAATTTTTTCTATGAGGTGTATGGTGTGCGCAAGCATATAGTGTCACAATTTTTGAGAAGCAAACACTACTACAAGGCAAGCTTTTTCAATACTAGTATAATTGACCTCATAAGCAACAAGAGTGTGACTAATATAATATATGGCCCTTTCTTTCCCTTGTTCATCTAATTGAGCCAACAATGCCCCCAGTGAAGATTCAGTAGCTGAGACATACAAAATGAGGGGTTTTCCTAGAATGGGAGGCATTAAAATGGGAGGACTTGCCAAGTATTCCTTAATTTGATTCATGCTCTTCTGGAAATCCTCATTCCAGACACATTGAACACCTTTATGCAAATTTTTGTTAAAGGGCTGCACTCTATCAACCAATTGTGAAATAAACCTCCTTATGGATTGAAGGCGTCCTTGAAGACTCCTCATTTAACTGACATTTTTGGGAGGTGGCATGTTTATAATGGTTTGAACCTTTTCAGGGTCCACTTCTATCCCTTTGGCTGAAATGATGAATCCCAATAATTTGCCAGAAGTAACACTAAATGCACACTTTTTGGGGTTTAATCTTAGTTGAAATTGTTCCATGTGATCCAGAATTACTTCTAAATCAGCCAAATGTGTTCCTCTTTTCTTAGACTTAGCGAGGGTGTCATCCACATAATCTTCCATATTCTTGTGCATCATGTCATGGAAGATGGTTGTCATAGCTCTTTGGTAAGTAGCTCCTACATTTTTCAATCCAAAGGGCATGATGTTCCAACAATAAGTACCCCAGGCACATGTGAATGCAGTCTTTTCCTGATCCTTAGGAGCAATCTTGATCTGATTGTACCTAGAAAAACCATCCATCAAAGAATAGATCTCATAGCCTACCGTCATGTCCACTATCATGTCTATGTTAGGAAGTGGAAAATCATCCTTTGGGCATGATTTGTTAAGATCTCTAAAATCTGTGCAGATTCAGATGGATTTATTGTGTTTGGAAATAGGTACAATGTTGGAAATCCAGTTAGCATAGTCTATAGCTCTAATGAATCCTGCACCAAGGAGCTTTTCTAATTCAGCTTTCACTAGAAGAGCTATATGAGGGTGCATTTTTCTCAACTTTTGTTTGACTAGTTTGACACCTGGAGCTAAGGACAAATGATGCATAATGAGATTAGTATCCAACCCTGGCATGTCTGAATATGTCCATGCAAAATTAATTATCTTCTTTTGGAGGAACTCAGTGTAGGCTTTCTTTTCTTCAGGTGATAAAGATTTAGCCAAGTGTGCAATTTTTGGAGCCTCTTCTGTGCCCAAATTAACAACTTCTGTAGGTTCAACCAATACTAATGATCTATCCTGAAAATAGCTTGGGAGACTATCAAGTACCTCATCCGTAGGCACCTCAGAGAGGTTTTCACCTTTGGATACGTCTTTTATTTTTACTTTTTTTGGTTTTGACACCGCCACATAGTGGTTTTCGCCATCAGAACTCTTATTCTTTTTTTCTTTTCTTTTTATCTTGTGACTAAGGTACTTGATGTCAGGTTTTGTCATATTGGTAGCCGGTTCACTGGTGGAAGAGACTACAAGTTCAATGGCATTCAGTTAGCAGGTGATCTCATAGTCATTGTGAAATGTCAAGAGTTGAGGCTCTTGATAACATTGAGACCAATCAATAAGGTTGTGGTCAATAAGGGGTAGGTTGATGACTGGTTCAGGATTAAGGATATAGGTGATGTCATCTCTGGTGACCGCAGAATTGGAGTCTATCAAGTATCCCTCTAAGGTGTCTAAATCAGAATTTACCCTATCGAGCGAAGAATCATCTACTAATGTGACACGTGGGTTCCAATCTTCTAATTTGACACATGACTCATCAGCTACGTCAGGTTGAGAACTATAAGCGTGGACAACATCCATATCCAAGTCAATTATTGTGTCTGAGAGTGAATCCCATTCAAACTCATGAGAGTCTGTTTCTAAATTATTGTTGGGGCCTCATGATGTAGAAGCCTCAAGATTTGGAAGAGTTTCCTCTCCTCTAGCAATTTTATCAATCACAAAATTATTTGAATTATCACCATCCGTTGCAGTTGGGATGGGGACACTATCCATAGTCAATCTTGCATTCATATAGTCACTATCTATCGTAGCTAGGATAGGAGGACTGCCAATTGTTAAATCTCTGGAATCTCCCCAAAGGAGATTTGTTGAAGGTACCCAATCATCTGTCATGTCTTGTTGATTTGTCAAATCTGGTACATATTCTATGTCATCTTCACTATCCTGCCTATCAAGAATGGGGATAGTGCACTTGTTATTCTTCATAAAGCCTAGGCCAACCGGTTTCTTAGACTTACGTCCAAAAAGATCATGATTAAGTGGTTCGGCTCTAGCATCTAACCTGTGACTAAGAGGGCCATATCCTGGATAACCCATCTTCTTGACAAAAGTATATCCTCTCCCATAGGACTTAGGAGAGGGGGAGAAATTTTCATTGTGCTGGTACTTCTCCTCTTTGTATATCCAATCTCAAATAGCTACTTCCTCTTTTTCATCTTGTATTGGTACTGAGGATTCAACAAACTTGTCAAATAGTGTCATTGCCAAAGAAGACAGTTTCATCTCCTGTGAAGGCTTTCCATAAGACGTAGGGGAAACAGGCATCTTTGCAAAAGAGTCAAGTTGATACCCCCCCATGCCAAGGTCTACTGATTTAAACTTGTCTTGACAGTCTGTTAAAGTTGCTTGATAATCCTTTGCTTCTCGATTAAGAGGGACATGAACATTAGCTGAGATTGAATTAACTAATAAAGTGCTATCCCTTGGTATGAAAATTTCTACTCCATTGTAGGGGAACTTAACACACTGGTGGTAGGTAGATGACACTGCCTACATGTCGTGAATCCATGGTCTACCCAATAAAATGTGGTATGCAAGGGGTCCAGTATCAACAATTTGGAACAAGATATCTTTTTCAACTGGGCCAATCTTGACAAGAAGGACAACTAACCCCTTAGAACTTCATTTTGCCTCATCATAGGCCTTTATAGTGATCTTCTTTTTAGTGTCGATCACCTCCTCTGAGTAGCCTAAAGTTTTTAACAAACTTAAAGTACAAATATTTAGCCCAACACCCCCATCTATCAACACGCGCCTGACATGGGTTTTATGAATCATTAGTTCAATGTGAAGGGAAAGATTGTGTGGATGGCTTAGGGATTTGTCATCATCTTCTGAGAAAGAGAGGTAATGTGGGCTGGTAATGTGATTCACCATGCCTTGAAATTGGTCAATATCTATGTTGTTGGGGACATTTGCTATGCGCAAAGCATCCTCAAGGATCTATTTATGTGTAGGGGACAACTCTAGAAGATCCAAGATTGATATTTGTGCTGGATTTTTTGTAACTGATCTACAAGATTGTAGTTTGGTTTGAGAGCAGTGACAGACTTTGTAGTGACATTCTTGGATGCCACTTGCTTGGATTGTTTGGATGGACCTAAACTAGGACCTCTAAGAACAATAGGGCCTTGACTCCTGGTAACAACATTAAGGGCTTGAGAAGATAACCTAGAATGAGGACCTCTCAACACCACAACAGGCTCTTTGTCAAAGACAGGGGGAGAGTCATAACAATGTGGGTCCTTACTCCTCATCATATTAACACTTGGCTCCACAAATTCAAGCATGTTTATCACATTTTCTGTCGCTGTGTAAGTGTAGTTGATTGCAGCCTTGCCATCCTTTGGTTTAGAGGTTTCCCCCTTGTCATACTTAGGCAATGACTCTTTAAATGCTTTGTGATCAGCATTGGTGTTTAGTCCATCCACCTTAAGCTTTCCATTCTCAATGAGATCTTGGATAATGTGCTTGAGTTTCCAACAATTCTCAATGGTATGCCCAATGCCATTATGAAACATGTAGAAAGCCTTCTCATCCCACCAATGTGGCTTAATGTCAGGGATGTAATGTTTTGTGGGATCTTGTGGTTGCACAAGATTATTGGCAATGAGCATTTTGAAAACATCCTCATAAGAATCACCAAGTTTTGAAAATTGTCACCTCTCTTTCTTGGGCTTCTCTTGGTACCTTGGCCTACTCTCTTATTGAGGAGGTGCATTGAGCTTCATAGCTTGAACTGCACTGGACAAGTGAAGGACACCTTAATCTTTAGGTTGGGAAGAGTCCACAACTCCATCATTGACAACTTGTTTGTTCTTGTTCCAATTGTTCTTGTTCCCTTTATCCTTGTTGTTGTGTTGACCATTGTTGCCATTGTTGCTATGTTTGGTCAAAATGCCTTGTTCTTTTAGGACATCTTCAATGCGACATGCATTTTCAACCATGGTATCAAAGGAATTGAAGACTATCTTTTTAATCTCATATCTCATTTTAGGCACCAAGTTACTGACAAGTATGTCAATCTTTTCATCCTCATGGATCGTCCTAGGATACCGAGAGCACTGTTTCCTCCACCTCTGTAAGAAGGTAACAAAGGGTTCCCCTTGATTTTGTTTCAAGTTGCATAGGTCCAACATAGTAACAGATCTTGACAGATTATATGGGAAGTGTTGAATGAATCTATGAACAAGTTCTCTAAAAGTCTTGACAAGGGGAGTGATATTGGTAAACCATTCCATTGCTTGTCCTTTAAGACTTTTAGGGAACAACCTCATCAAATAGGAGTCATCCTGATGGAATTTAAAGCTCATAGTATAGAACTGGCGCACATGGTCGTGTGGATCACCATTGCCATCATATTTATCGTATTGAGGGAATTCCACCCTCCTTGGAAAATCCTTCATACTCATACTCTTGTCGAATGGATTAGGACAAATCGAGTCTAGTGAGAATGAGCTCTTAGGTTGCATCATTTTCTCCATCATTTGCTTCATTTGGCGGATTTATTCCTCTTGAGAGGGATTTTGCTTTTGTATTTTGTTGTCCACATCAAAATTATAAGGGACTCTGGTGCCCTTATTGATTAGACTTTCCAAGAATTTATCTTTGTTTTGTTCCAAATACCTATCCACATACTGTTGGAAGATAGGCTCTTGTTGCATTCGCATAAAGTTTTGAGTATCAAGGTCATAATGTGAGCTACCACCTCCATGTTGGGAGTGTGGTCTTGAGTTTTTGGGAGGGGTTTTCCTCCTATAGTGAGCATACTGAGAGGCCCTTCTTCCTCTAGGACTAGGAGATCTAGAAGGGGTTCTTGACCACCTTCTACTTCTTGGTGTTCTGGAAGGGGTGGAGGGAGAAGAATTATTTCCACTATTGGCACCCCTATTGTTGAATTGGGTATTAAGTTGTTGGGATAAAATCCTATCTTGCTCTTCTTGAGAGGCTTTCTTTTCCAGTTATAACAAAGCTTGTCTCTCCACCTCAAGTTGTCTAAACTTTTCTTGCTTCGCAGCTTGCTCATCTAAAAAGGATTTCTTCTTGTGCTCAATCCTTTTAAGCCTTTCACTTGTATGCCTTGAGGTTGTTTGAAGTGGAGAGTTTGGTCTTGAATGTTTGTACAAATCATTGGTATACATTGCATTGACATGAGCATCACTAGGTTCATTGTCTTGGTCTTCATGTTGTGACCATTTTTCTGGGTGATCTCGTCTCTCATGCCTTTCAGCTCTTTGATGTGCATCTAGGTACCTAGTGCTGATGAGGGGTGAACTAGGTTGAGCATCATGAGAGGAATTACCAAACAAAATCTTGTCTCTGTGTCTTTCATAGATATCATCAAGGGTTTGATCCATAGCTTCCCTTTCCCACTGAGTCATGGTATAACTTATATCCATACCTAAGTGGGAAGGTGCTGAGGGGGTACTCAACTCACTAAAATGGCTCTTCGTGTCAAACTAGGTTTTAGACTTACTCCTAGGTGACTAGTCAAATATTGGTTCCTTTTCCTTTCTCTTTTGACAAGTCTAAACTGGGGGTACTTGGTTGAAGACTATCTAAGGTTGCTTTCCTTGGCTCACTTGATATCTTGTTGTTACTGACATGAAAGGGAGAGTTCAGGCAAACAGACAATTCTGGGAAACGTCAATACTAGACTAGGATAGTAAAAGTTTTCTCTTGTCTGAGAGAAATTATGAAATAGAACTGTTGCAAATAGGTGCAAACCAACACTGCCACAGAGGTGCTCTATTCTTGGGTGAATAACCTAGCACATATGGATCAGGAGGATGACTTACACAAATTACTGAATTTGAATGTGAGGAAAATGGGTGGATGAAGAGATTACTAGCACTCTCTAAGTGTGTTATCGAAGAGTCAAAAAATTTATCTATTTGACAGGAACAATTCCTAATTTGTCAATCTCAAGAAAAATTTCTTATGGGATCAAGGATCACTAACTCAAAAGGTCAAGGACACAAGAACCCTAAATACATAATAGGTCTCTAAAACTAGGACAAGTCACCTAATTGAACCGGGACAAGTGACCTAATCAAAGAACTCAGGATTTCAGTTTCTTGTTCTTTTTCAAAGATGAAGTAAGTACATCAATAGATTTTTAGAATTGATCAGGCACATAAGACAACAATCAAGGAGTTCAAGCAATCAGTTGTCTTCAAACAATGAGCAAGGGGCAAAGCAACCTTGCACATGAACAAGAATAGTGACTTAGTATGCTACTACTTAAAGATGCTACTTGTGTATGTTCTTGAGAATGTTTTAGTAGGCACTTAGAACACAACAACATCCTAGTAAGTTGTTTACAAGGATATACATGACTTTTCTAAAGGGTGTCCTTGATATATGCAAGGTACATGAGGCACAAATCCGTAGATGAGAAGAATTTGAAATCACATAGCCGGGGGGAGACGGTAACCCAAATCTCCTCCTTTACTTATCAAAGGTATAAAGTTCTTTGAGGCTTAGCCAAGAATGAAATCTAACTCATTCCCAAGAGAGGTGTCTTTGGATTCACCTCCCAATATTTATACTCCACCGGAATACGTGAGTTAAGGTCATCCCTTGAGGTGATGAAATCCCCAAGCAGGCCTTCTAGAAATGAAAAAGTAAGTAATTCACTATCAAAAGTATTGGAAAGCACTAAAGGTGGAACACTTAACGCTTAGAGAAAATATGAGGTGAGTCCACAAGGTGGAGCAATTAACCCCTCACACAAGCTAGAAATGAGTCCACAACCTAGAAAACTAATGAGTTCTAAAAAGCACAAAAGGGTTGCCTGGTGGAACAATTAACGCTTCTTTCTATGTAGACCCCTCCCCTTTAATGTGGCGCTAACCTTGCAACCATGGGGTGGAACGAGGAGCCGACATATGAGTGAGTCCAATAACCCAAGATAGCAATCTAGATCAATCACAAGTAATCTAAGACTGCTAATCAATACTACGCATAAGTGCAAGAGAGTTTGAATCATGGAATATTTAACTTTCCAAGTAAACATGAAGTGAGTCCACAAAGTGGTGCATTTAACTCTTCATGTAAACAAGGAATGAATCCATGCCCTAGATTACTTAATGAGATTTTTTTGATATTGGAACCAAGAATTACTTAATGTTTAAACACAAGCATTCACTTAAACACAAACTTGCATAAAAGCAAATCTATGTTCATTCATTTCCCATTAAGAGCATCAAAAATGTGTTCTATGAAAGCGTGTAACACTCAAGCCAAACACATGAGAGATTAATTTTATGCCCAAACCAAGTGTTATAGAGATTTTAAAAAATCACCTTAGGTCCAAAGATCTGCACTCCAACATTTAGCACACACTCGAAAAAAAACCCTAAGATGGTTAGATATGAAAATCAATTGTTAGGAGTTTGATTTAACATTGTTGTCTTCAAGACAATCTTTAAAGATTGATTTATTTGACCCATAAAATCACAATATTAAAATTTATAGAAACAATGAAGTTTTTAGCCAACATCAAGAACTACCATTTCCCAAAATTACAAGATCTTATGATTCCATTTGGTTCCTCAACCAATAATCTTTTCAGACTGCAATTTTTCTGTCATAAATCAGATTTAAAACACCAAATCCTGCCTAGGGAATCACATATATTTCTAAAAAAGAATCCAAATGAAACCAAACTAATTTCACAGAAACTATTAATGAATCTAGTTTCCAAATATTTAAGCCATTTATTTTTCCCATTCATAAATTATTTTCTAAGAGCAAATCATTGCCTGCAACTCCAATGCAGATTGTTAAAAACCAGTTTTCACTTAAATGCCCGTAACTTTCAAAAATCTACATAAAAATGACTCAAACCAAAAGGAAATGAAAGCTAATTCACGTATCTTTCCAATGAATATTATTATAGGTCCCGATTCTTCACAATTTGTTCGTACCAGACATTTCAATCTGACTATATTCAAAGAATCTCAAATCTGCAAATACCCACTTTCACCAAAATGATCATAACTTATTCATTTCTTTATAAAAATGAACCAAACCAAAAGCATGAGAAAGAGGATTCATCATTCTATCTATCCATTACTATATTACAGAGTTTCTAGTCTGTACATGGCCGTACAAGGCCTGGAACCAACACTAAAACTAAAAAACCAATCAAGAATGAGGCCAGAAATTAATCTTTTCGGCCCTACGGTGTGCACCAAAAATGTGTGATAGAAAATGGTCACACTTCTGTGAATCCTTGCATTCAAGAATACCCAATAATGAGCTCTCGAATATCGATTCAAAGCTCTCTATCTGTGGAGTGCATGAATTATTATGAGGGGCCCTCAAATTGAACCCATGCAAGTACACCACAGAATGAGAGATTCAAGGAGGAGAAGCAAGAATGCTAATCTCCATTGAATCGAGTTCTTGCATGCAAATAAAACTAATCTATATGATTGAAAATGCAAGAAAGTAAACTAATTTATTGAAATGAAGATTAAACTATATGATTGGAAGAAATAAACTATTTTATTGAAATTAATCTATATGCAATACAAGAAATAAACTAGTTCACTAATTGTAACCATTTTAGGGTGCATACACCCCTAACCCAAACCTTGACCCCTCACTCTAAACCTAATCCTAACTCTAACTGTTACCGTTAATATTATACTACTCGTAACTTTAAACCATTCAAATTAATTGTAACCATGTCACTGCCATTGATCATAGGTGAAATGGTAAGGTTAAATGTTATACTAACCCTAATTCTAACCCTAACCCTAACAATAACCTTAAGACTAACCCTAACTCTCCCTAACCCTAACAATAACCTTAAGACTAACCCTAACTCTCCCTAACCCTAAATCTAACAATAAGCATTTTTCTACCCTTAATCGTTAACATATTAGTATTCCTAACTCTAAATAATACACCCTAGCACCAAACCTAAATTAACTGTTTACCATATTCATCATACTAACCTTAACATGTATTCTATGCCTAATACTAATTGAAACTGTAAACTCTACATCCCATCACTAAAAATCACTAATTATTTGTCATACTAACCTTAACCCGTATTCTAAGCCTAATACTAATTGAAATTGTAAACTCTATCTCATCACTAATGTTACTATAACCATGACCATATTACTACTCCAAAGATTAAACCATTCACCCTAATTGTAACCATAACCCTACTATTAACCCTAGGTGAAATGCTAAAGTTAACTATTATACTAGAACTGTAATTCTAACCATAATCGTATGTAATACTAACCTTAACACTAACCCTAATTACAAAATTGAACGTAAATGTTACCCTAACAATACCCTTAAAAGTAACCCAAATCCTAACACTAACTAGAACTTTAATTCTAACCGTTAACATAATACTACTACTAAAGACCCTGATTGTAACAATAAGTCTACCATTGACCCTAGGTGAAATGCTAAAGTCAAGTGTTCTACTAACCCTAATTCTAATAATTTTAATATTTTTTAACCATAACCCTACTACTACTAATTTTTGATTTGACATTACAACAATGAACCTAATTGTTACCCTAACACTAACCTTAACCTTAACCATAACCCTAGCACTAACATTAATTGTAATAGTAGCACTAACCATAACCCTAACGATAATTGCAATAGTAACCCTTACCACCATATATTTAAAGATTAAAAATCATATAGTGCCTTCTATGTTGCGTCGTGATTACTACTAGCTTATATATATATATATATATATATATATATATATATATATATATATATATATATATATATATATATATATGCCGAAAGTAGTCCTTCTTGAGGCACTTATTTTCATCAACCCTAAACCTGACATAAGCCTTACAATTTGATGAAAATAAGCGTCTATAGAAAAATTACTTTTAAGGGATTATATATATTTATTAATTTTAACATATTCTTATATGTAAAAAAATATTTTATAAAAAAATATAATACTAAATAACATACAAAATATAAATATAAAATATAAAATATAAATAAAAGAAACTCACGAAAAATAGAAATAAAATAAATGTATAGAAATAAAATTAAATGTTACAAAAAAAAGTCCCAAAACAGATCATGCTTAGAAACATAGATTTATTCTTACTTAAAAAATAGTTACCATTACCTGATCTTTTGTAAAAATTGTGAATATCACCTTCAGAAACTGAAACTTATTTTCTTGCCAGCTTTGCACTTGGGACGAAACTAATGAGACAGAGATCACGCAAACCAAGATCATGAGTAAACATCATGCAAACAATGACATGCAAATGCGAACACCAACAAGACTGTTAATTACGGATCAGACTGAAAATGAAACTGTGAGTTGTAACTAACTAACACCAACAAAATGATCGGTAAACATCATGCGAACTTGAGTTGAAACTATATAAATGGTGAACAAACTAAAAGCAATCCCCCTTTCTACTTGAATGCAGCAAACCCCCTTTCGGTAATTGTTTCTTGATGGATCGGATCGTGTTTTCTCTTGAGAAGAATATTATGTCTGAAGGGCGGCAGCAGAGCACAGAATAATTGATCCAACAATGGAATTGTTTCGTTTGTTTCTGCAAGCTTTTCTAAACAGAAGAAAAGCTTACAGAAATAAACGGCTTGCAGAAATAAACGAGATCAATTCTTCTCTGCTCTGCTGCCGCCCTTCTTATAAGCAAATGCAGGGGAAAGCAGGTATATTAGATTTTCAAAGCTTCAGACATAATTGAATGTTTGTTTGTTGCAGGGTGCCCTGCCAGGGCAATGGAGGAATTCAATTCACCATTAATGGTCACTCCTACTTCAATCTGGTTCTTATCACTAACGATTGGGGAGCAGGGAGGGATGTATAGGAGGCAAGTTTTTCTATTTTTCTTAGACCGAATTAGGGCTTAAAATATTCTAATTTAATGTTTGTTTGTTGCAGGGTGCCCTGCCAGCGCAATGGAGGACTTCAATTCACCATTAATGGTCACTCCTACTTCAACCTGGTTGATTGGGGAGCAGGGGATGTGCATGCGGTGTCAAAGACTGGATGGCAGGCAATGTCGCAACACTTTCTTGGACGGCCAGAGCCTCTCTTTCAAGGTCTCAGACAGAAGCCCTATTTTTTTCTCAGCAGAGGTAGCGGATTTTACTAGCCTCTTGACCTGATTGAGAACAAATTAAGGTTTGGGTCTAGTTGGATGTGAGGGATCTGTCTTGTATTGGGTTTGTTACACTGGAGGCAGGCGGAGCAGACATGACTTTTTTGAGCATGTATGTATAACTTACTGGTGTTCTTAATTTTGCAGTTCCTGGATGTAAAGAAATTCGAGGAAACTGTAGACAGATGAGCTTCTGAAAAGCAAAACATTCCCACCTTTCTCTTAATGGATTTTCTTGTGTTTTTTTTTTTTTTTTCCATCCATTTTTGCTGGTTGTGATGTTTTGGGTCTGTGGATAATTATAGATTGGAGCAAGAACCTCAACATGAAGTACTTTGAGGATCAAGTGCAGGTAGGGGACAGTTCCACGCCCAGTTCTAAGTTCTCCTGTGCATAAACACGGTGGGCATAAAAATGCTCAAAAAAGAGTTTCATATGCAGAATTCTAATTGATTCCATGCAATTGTATGTGGAATATTAGTTTTCCCCTTTTTTCGACAGAGAAGGGCATCAGAATCTCTGCTACAAATATACATATTTTGATATCCATCGGAACTGTGGTTGCAGCTCTATATCATTCTTTGATGGGAATTGTATTTTGATCATTGAAACAAGCAATGGAAAAATAAAGTAATGTTAATGATCTGCACAGACATGGAAGTGACTTGTGTCAAGATACCCATATCTTTTCCTGAACAAATTCTTTATTTATATTTGCTTCTTGCTCAGCATCATAATTCAACAAAGTTCTTCTCATAACAAGTGATTGAGGAAATTTTCCCTTAAAATAAGGTGGTTTATTGTGTTTCTCATCTGCAAAGGTAGTTGATCATCTACATATACATTTCTCGCACTCCATTTTGACATCTTGTTTGTGTTTTCTAGGCTTTACTAACAATTCAAATGCTCAATGTCATCCACACTTCAAACATGTTACTTTGAATGATCTTCTGTAATTTCTACCTCATCTTTCTCCGATCTCTTTGATACTATCATTATGGTAAATTATTGTCTTCTCTACTATTGCAGAAAGAATTAGTACAATCCCAGTAGTTGTAGAAATCACCACTTCTTTCGCTTTCATCATCATTATCATTGTTATCCAATGACCTTTCTTCTGATCCCCAAATATGCCCTTGTGAAGCTTAGGATTGGGAACCCTAAACCCTAATGAATTTTTAAAATAATTGAAGACAAACATTGTTGTCCAATGAACAGGTTGCATTCCATGCCCTAAAATTTGCATATCCTATTCGAGAACTTGGGGCCCAAGTTTGCACAGAGAATGTGGAAGCATGGATTGTATGTTGCCAACTTGCCCTGCATCTGAGGCATAATCCTCCACTTAATTTGTTTTTTGGTAAGGAGAGGTGGAACATTTGCCGACTTTTGCAAGAATACACAAAATATCTGTTGGTTATAGTTATACAATAGAGAGTTTTGATTTATGTCTGCCTTTCTTATTATGTAGTTGGAATGTGAATGTGTACGCTCCTTTCAAACTGTTTGGGCATCCATGTCAGTGAAGATCTGCACAACTTTTGTGTTTGATTACCAATGTGCCATGTCTTCAAATATTGAATTATCCTTGTCATTCCCAATCAAGGGTTTTTAAGAAGTTGATCTGATCATGAAAATGACTACAAAATTGACCAGAGTCTTTTGCCTGGACACTTCAATTTTCTCATATCCTATGCAGCAAGCAATCCCCTATTAGAATCACTTTTCTTTGGTTGGTCATCTTTTCCTTGAACTCAGATGGACATAAGCTCTCTTCAGATAGAATATTAGTTCCAGATATGTCTCCAGTCACATTTTTGATGTAGCATCCTAAATCCAAATAGAAAATTTAAAGGTTATATATATTTGTATTCATTGAGCTCCTTGAATAATGTGATTTTGAGTTTCTCTACTTTTGTTGTAACGAGGAGAGAAATTTGTAAACTAATATGATGAAATTGTTCAGCAAGAGAGGAAACACCGACCAAGTCTTTTGATAGCTCAATCTAATTTAAACTAGCATGAACGCAAGCTTGAAGGGCTTTGTCCTCTCAATGCCATGGAAGTTGCCAGGTGATTGTCCATGCCCATTTAATCTCAGGAAATGGAAGCTTTTATGGTTTGTAAGTTATCTCTGATTCTTTTATAATAATCTAGGCTTCTCAAGGCCCTAGGACTGCCAAGCTGTTTAACCTCTTGTTGTTCTGATTATGTGACTAAAGATTTGTGCAAAGGAATTAAGTTGAACATGTTGCTAAATATTTAGAGAATACTGCTACCTGTAACAACCCATATGTTGGAGCTGTTTCCAAGAGGCTTCGTAATAAAATTCTGGATGATAAAACCAGATGTAAAATTTGAGGTTGTGACCAACATAATGCTCTTTCAATTCAAATGGGCACCATTTGTTAAAAAGTGGGAGGTTTTTTAAATGGAATGTGTCTGTGGAATAGGTAAGCCACGGATGAGATCATTCCATACAACTGGGTCAAAAATGCAATCAATTCAATCTTTAAGAGGAAACTTGGCAACTCTGAACCCTCAGAGAGTATCTTGACAAAACACTCAAATGCTCTATTAAAAGAGGTTCAAGAATCATAAGCACTAGTAGAGCTTATATGTTCTAAATCTCTATTTTGAATAGAAAGGTCTGGTTTATAGTTATCAAACTTCTTAATGTAGTACATCATGCAGTTAATTTAATCAAAGAATTCACTTCACAATGCTTATGTTGACAAAATTTTATTCTTAATACATTATTATTAGTTTACCATGAAATTTTTTACACTTTTATTTATTATCATTTCTTTTGTAGTGCATCAACTATTTTATTTTGTTTGTATTGCTATTTCACACCTATTAAATATCTAGTTCAAATTTTGTCCTCAGCTAGTTTTGCAGCAAGCTTTGCATTTTACTGTTGCACTCCCAGAATGACAAAGTGGTAATATCAAACAACCACTTTTCTTTCAAACTTATATATCAGCAACAAGGCAGCTCTTGTTTTTTTATATGTCTAATTTTTTCTATATCTTTTTCTATAGGAATTGTTGCTTTAATATTGGGTATATAAGCTTTTTTATATAATTATTAATTTATAATTGATTTTTTTTGTTTTTTGGATGAGTTTGTAAGGGTTGATGATTAAATAATATGATATTAATAGTATTCTATTGATTGTTAAATATTTTTTAAAGAATATTAGTAACTTTTGAGAAAATAGTAAGTTTACAATGGTAGATAATTATATAATATCAAGCAAAGATATTTCTAATTATAGAATGTTTTTAATAAAATATTAGTAATTTAAAAAATAAAATAATATATATTGCTCGCTCTTTCATCCAATACAGCGCACACCCACATGCATGTGTGAAAATTACATAGCCAACTACCATAAATGATAGAATTGTGCAAAGCATACTAAGACACATAGTGTTAGAATTTTAATTTTTTTTTGTCAAAGAACCAAAAATATGAAACCTTAGTCATTGAAAACACCTTCAGGACTACGGTGCCTATCTCCATAGACTAACATTTTGAACTCCAAATTTTACTTATAGGTTCTTCTCTACATCTCATTTTCAAACTCGAACTCTTGAGTTGACTAAATCAATTTTGTATCTATTTGTCTATGCTAAATAATTAACACAAATAAGCTTGAGGTGTAAGGTTAAATTGTACAACCAATCTCATGGTGTGTGCAGAAATTAGAACACATGGAGGAATGTATGCCCCCACCTTATAGTAAATGTGTATTCTGCCTAGGACAAATTGCCTTAAGATAGTATATATTCAAAGATAGTAACATCAAAATAATGAATTGCTCCCGAACATAGGCAATTGAATATGATATCACATACAAACATATAAGAGAAGATAAGGGATTGATATATCTAGGGTTAGTATGTGCACAAGATAAATAATATGTAAGTATTACTATTTTGAAGTAACCTCGTCTGTCAAATGCAATGGAATAATGTGTACAAAAGAAGAAGAAGAAGAAGAAGAGCACATGATAAGAGACAAAGGGTCTTTTGAGGTCAACATTGAAGAGACCATTTGAAGCCTCAATGCTTTACATAATCCCCAAAAGATAACATAAAATCAAATTTATGAAAAAAGCATATTTATGACATAAAATATATTTTACAAATAGAAATATGAGGATTCAAATAAAGGAATGTCACACCAAGATCAATCTATTTGTATTTTTGTGCCAATGGAACATCAAGGTTCATCCAAAGGGAACTTAACAAACAAAAGACATGTCAAGAATCACATCACAAGGAATCACATTACATGAAAGAAAACACAAAAATACAAAGTTACTACACTTACGAGCCATTATCATTATAGATAGATGGTGTAAAATATGCTAAGTGAGCTATATTGAGTGCATTACAAGGAGCTACATGTCTAGTTCTAAGCATGGATAACATTATAAGGATCTGGAGTGTATGTATGTGTGTGTGTGTGTGTGTGTATATGTATATGTATATGTATATGTATATGTATATGTATATGTATGTGTATGTGTATGTGTATGTGTATGTGTATGTGTATGTGTATGTGTATGTGTATGTGTATGTGTATGCGTATGTGTATGTGTATGTGTATGTATATGTATATGTATATGTATATATATATATATATATATATATATATATATATATATAGATATATATACACATACACATACACATACACATACACATACACATACACATACATATACCTATATATATATATATATATATATATATATATATATATATATATATATATATATATATATATGTATATGTATATGTATATGTATATGTATATGTATATGTATATATGTATGTGTATGTATATATGTATGTGTATGTATATGTATATGTATATGTATATGTGTATATATATATATCTATATATATATATATAGATAGATATAGATATAGATATAGATATAGATATAGATATAGATATAGATATAGATATAGATATATATATATGTATGTATGTATGTATGTATGCATACACACATACACAAATATAGTGATAAATAAGCATACATGATTTCTTTCTATCTTTAATTTTTCTAACAAGTTCTATTGAATCAAGCAATGTAGGTGTTTGATTAAGAACATGATATTTTATCGGAAAGCTCTTCACAATTACTTATTTATGAGGCGCAATTTAGACTTGCATTAATTTTTTGGTGTAAAATCAACCTAGAGATTAAAATAATGAATTGATTGGTTTAGGAGGATTCATCTAGTAGATATCAATCTCTTGACACTAAGAAAATAATTTAATAACATCTATCATATTTATATAGGATCAAAACTAGAGCTAATTAACATTATTTTGTTTATTTAAATTCAAAAATTTATCACACATATTTATCATTTCCACTCAACAATAAATGTGCATATAAAAAATATTTATTATAATAATTTTGGCAAAGTGCATCAAGACCAGATACAAAAAGGGGGTCTTGAGGTGCCACATTTTTTCCCTAAATTTAACAAAGTCTAATCTTCAACAAAAAATGAAGATAATTACATTCAAAATTTGAAGATATTATAAGAACAAGAGTTGTAATGCTCAAAATTGGCTTTCTTAATTACTATTTATTTTTTGAAGATGGTGAAGGGTTCCAAAAAGGAGAAGCACACAAATTGGTCCTATTTTTTCCAAAACATAACATAGTGTATTGGTTGCTCCCAATAACATGTTAAATTTTTTTACAATTAAAAAAAAAAAAAAGCGAGAAATTAGATAATGTGTGTTTTATGGTAGATTTTTTGGTTGATTTATTAATAAACATGAATTTTTACTATTTTTTGAAGTGGACACATCCCGAAAATAAAAAAAATTGAGTGTGGTCCCCACTGAATATTTTGAGAACCAATTTTTTTGATACATGTAGAATGGAATCTAGTTTCTAAAAAATTAATTTACTTCAAAATTTGATGAAATGGTAAAAAAATATAATCAAAATACCACATCTTCATTTTTTATGAAAAAGAGACACTAACAAAAGAAAATGAAGATGGAGACATTAACATAATCAAAACATGAAGAACATTATATGGTTAGGTAGCTAAGAGAGAGCTTAATGCCATATTTCCATTTTAAAAAATATGCATTGAATCATGTGCAAACCTAATGGAGAACACAACAAAAAATGTGTGATTCTTTTACCTTTTCAAAAAACACATCTTTGGCATGAAATGGTTGTCCAACCCTTTGGTTGTATTCCCAAGGAAGATCTAACTAAAACGATTAGAATTCTCCAATGCAAATCATGTACCAAGCCACAAATGAAAATGCATTTTTAGAATGGTAGTGTCAGATCATGAGGGTTTCACTAATTGGCAATACCATATCACGTGTGTTCATATTGGGAGGGGCGATTAAGAGGGTTTATAGATGAAAATGGGTCTATGGGGTATTGGGATGGTATTGGAAAGGGTTGAAAAAAAAGGAGTCCGGGGCAATAATTTTGAAAATAGGAGTATTCTTTAGTATGCCACTGATGCCCATGACATGACCCAAGTTCACTAAGTGAAGCCCCTACACATCAAATTTGGAAAGTGGAAATTGTGTATATGGGATCAAACCTCTCTCTCTCTCTCTCTCTCTCTCTCTATATATATATATATATATATATATATATATATATATATATATATATAATCTCAACCTATCTCTCTCCCCATCAATAGGTCCCTACCTCCCTCAATATTTACTTCTCTACCACTCCCTCCCTATCTCATAACCCATCTCTCTCTCTCTCTCTCTCTCTCTCTTTCTCTGTCTCTCTCCCTTTAATCCTTCTCACCACTATCACCCCCCCTAAGTCTCTCACTCCTCTCTCCTTAGGCTTCAGATTTATCACCTCTATATCTCTCCCCTCTCTAGTTATTTCTCACCATATCCACCTCTCTCCTTTCTCCCTTGTTCCTATTTCTATCTTTGTTAACTTATCTCTTTAATTTTGTTCTCTCTTTCTCTCCCCATCATCTCTTTGCATCTAATCTCTATAATCTCCCTGTCATTCCATGTCTACCTCTTTCTTTCTCACTCCTTACCCATCTTTATATTTTTTTTTAATCTCTCTCCTCCTTTATATCCCTCCCCTATCTAGTAAATCATCTCTCCCTTCTTTATATAGGGCTTAGCTAATAGGTTTTAGGATATAGCCTATTTAGGGTAAAAGATAGATGATATAGATTTTAGGGTACAATATTGATGGCATAAGGTTTAGGGTATTTCTCATATTGGTACTCACTATCTCCCCATCTCATTTTAATTTGGTGCTCACTGAATTCTCATTAGGGGACCAAAAAAGCTTGATATATTTATTGTGTCACATCTTTGTGCACCCACCCTTTAATTAAATTAAGCTTTTAGTAAATTTTAAGGGTTATTTTCTCCTTCAATCAAAGATAAAATTATTCGAACCTTTCTAAAACATTTTTGACAATATCATTAAATATTTATTATCACTTGCACTATTTAGAAAGCATAGTAGAAGAATAAATTTATAGGAAAGTGGATGTTTCCATTAAATGAATTTTTTCACGAGAATAATTGTTAAGAATAATCAATTTTTAAAAGAGCATTTAGAATTCTAATTAAATCTCAAGTTCATGATGTTTATGGGCCATGTGTAGAGATTAAGTGCCAAGAGAGCATAATGATAGTAAATAGTGCCAAAAAATGATTAATACAAGAGCATTGATGTAATTTGAAAATATTCTGGCATTTGTTGAAACCATAGACCAAAATAATTACTGCGTATAGTAACGCAATTGTAGTTATTACATTGTAATGATTTATTTCATTAACCTTATGATAAATAAAAAGAAAGGATTTTTGGAGTTAATTCACAAAGGATGTCACTTGGAACTATTACCCTTATGTGATATATCCCATGAGATGAGAACAACCCTTAATATGTCAACATCACTGCTTCCAATAAATTCAACCCAAAACTTGTTCTTATTTGATTAAGTTAAAAAAAGTCACCCTACAACTTAACCTTTACTTTTTATTAAATATTTTTATTTTCCTTGTGTTGCATAATATTCATTCATTATAATTGTTTAATTGAATAGATCTATTTATAAAACAACCTACCTCTTACATTTTAAAAAAAAGATAATGTATAATATTATCTTGTTATCTTTATAAAGTCTAAATATTAGTGTATTATAAGTTTGAATATCAATTATCATGTGTCATATGCATATAATTTCTCTCTGGATGTCCCAAATCTATGGTTGCATTTTTTTTGACAAATTCTTAAAAATAAAATTAATCTTTATGTGACATATATTATAAATGGGACTCAATTCCATGATAACACCTCCACCCTATCTCCAACATTACAACAAACCAATTACATTCTAAAAACATTGGTGTGTTTAGTTATTTAATGATGAAAAAGATTGAAACAATGAATAAGATTCAAATGAAAGTCCAACCCCAAAAAGGAAATTCCTAAACATTATCTCATTCAAAAGGTGTGTTATTTCTCTTCTTTTACATTTTGATATTTTCCTAAGAATTGTAATGTTTAGAGAAATGGGTGTTCACTAGTTTATTCATGCAAACTAGGAATTAGGCCTATTTCCCTTTTGATTATATTAAGGAGAGTGGATCCACTTGGCTCAACCTAAAATTAGATTGAAAAAGGATTGGTACAAGGTGAATCCATTTACTCTTTATTCGAGTTAAAAATTATCTATTGAAATATGTGTATTAAATGCAAGATTTAGGGTCAAAAGTGTGAAATTGGTAGCAATAAACAAACATGCAAGTATCATATCAAATATGCAGATGTGGAGTACAGATCTGGAAATAGGAGGAAAGAGAAGAATCTATATATGCAATTTGAGCTTGAAAGTGGTAGAAAATTTTAGTTTTGGGCGACCTTTTCCAAGAAGTGTTGGAAGTAGAGAAAAACTATGTTTCCTAAATCAAGATACTATTCATAACCTTCCTAAAATGTTTCATCAAAAAAATGTTCGACAATGTTGGTTTAAATTGACATTGTCCCTTATTTTTAACCTCTGTAAAATTTGGTTCTATAGGCCTATGTTTGATCTCCCCAACTCTAAAATTGTGTCCTTAGATCTTATTGTCAGCACATGCAAAAGAGAGAAAATGTTGTTGGGTTGATAGGGGTTTTCCTAGGTCAAGCCCTAGGCTTGGGATTAACCTTGTAATTAAAATTAAAATTGATAAGTAATTTAATTTAAAGTTTTCCTTGGAAGGGTAGAGGATAGATCTAATATTGAAATATTGAAATGAAAATTTATACCTTCATTGACCTCATTTTTGTTGAGGTTTTCTTGGAAAGGTTGAGGTTGTCACACATGTTTAACTTCATAATAGCTTGATCATGTATGCTATCTTGAATGCTTGAGATCTAAACTTTACTTCTCCTTCACAACCTTGATAATGCCTACTTTCTTGCACAATGATGTGATATTAGATGATTGATAATTGATATATGTCTTGTATGATGATGTCTTAAGTGAGGGGGTAAGGATTTATTCACTACAACATTTGGGGTCAAATTTTGATGCTGATTTGTGACGACACTACCGTTTGTGTATGATTTTTTTTTTTTTTTTGCAAGTTCCCTCGATGTTGTCGTAATAGCAACGGTTCTGTCATAGTTTTGACACCCGCGTGACTATAAACAAAAAAAAGAAAAAGAAAGGCTCATTTCTAATTTTCGTAGATCGAGTTGCGTGCGTGAAGAGGGCCCTAAATGTTGTAAAATTGGAAAGTTCCCACTCACTGCTCTTGATCTGTTGTGAAGGTCGAGCTCGATTTGGAAGCTTGGCATATGGTAGCCATGACTTGAGGTAGGCATTCGATCTTTGTCTTCTCATCTTCTCA
The DNA here is from genome assembly GCA_027943335.1 of Chamaecyparis obtusa. Classification (NCBI taxonomy): domain Eukaryota; kingdom Viridiplantae; phylum Streptophyta; class Pinopsida; order Cupressales; family Cupressaceae; genus Chamaecyparis; species Chamaecyparis obtusa. The sequence continues at coordinate 87,831 of BSBK01006287.1, read as the reverse complement.
ATTTTATTTTGAGTGCATTTGTTGATTTAATGGCACAATACAAATGTTAATACTGGCATCGTTGCTATTACCTTCAAGGCATTGCATATGTGAAGTGTTTGATCTCTCTTTATTTGTTTTGTTGTTGATATTCACTATGTGGGAAATGTCATGATGGCTCACGGGCTGCAAGCTAGGGCATCATGCATTTTTTATGAGCTTATTGTTTATGCATTTGATTTATGCGGATATTGATGCTCATTGATTTTTCCATGCCCATGAGCTGTTTGCATCATGCATTGACGTTTATGGCTCGTGGGTTGCAAGCTAGGGAATCATGTATTGTTTATGCATTTGATTTATGTTTTTATTGATGCTCACTGATTTTACCATGCTCGTGGGTTATTTTCATCATTGATTGGCATTATTTTATTACTAATGTCCCTATTTGATTGACACCATATTCATGTTGTTTTGATGTTTTCTGAATCTTAAACTAGGGCATCATATATGATTCAGGGATTCATTTAGCATGATCATTAGGGCCTCTCTTATGATCTACTGCAAGAAAATATACATCAAAATTAATATATATTTTTACCCCTTCATAGTCCAAACTCTCTATATAAAATTTAGGATCATATTTCACGACTATTGATGAGCTTGAAAGTCTATGTCTTTTGAAGTATTTTGGGTTAGCTTTATGTTGTTGTATAAGATTTTATTAAGACTAAATATATGATGTAAACTCATAATGATAATTTATATATATATAATACAATGGTATGTAGTATAATCTATACATTTTTGAGATGTGATTAATTCTAGTTATATGATGTTTTGGGATTAAATTGGTGTGTTTGTATACTTTCTCAATTGTAAACTAACCTATGACTTCAAAGGAGGAATTATGAAATATAGTTGTAGGTAGTTATCTCTTCTATAATGATGGAGGAGTAAAACTTAATGATCAATGAGGTTTCTCTCACAAAAATGACTATGCCTTTGCTACTTCTAATGCACATAGAGATGGAGACTTTATGCATTGACAATGGTCATCTGTTGGGTGACAATTTGTTCCTATAAAATTAAAAGATCTATGATGGCATGTTTGAGTTCTACTTGGACTCCATGTTTGTAGCTCTGTTAAGTAGTTGTTTAATTTTTATAATAAGTCATATATTGTTAAAGAATGACATGTGGGAAATAGAGATTCAATGACTATGATCACTGCTTCTAAGATTTCCTATAAAATCCAAGAAAGTCTTAATAGTTTTGGTTCAAATGTTCTCAAATATTTTTTTAGATTACAATAATTAATATATACTATTGCTATTTCAATGTCTAGTACTATTAATGCAAGGGTACAATTATCTTCAATTGATTAAAGTTCTGAATTGGTTCAAGGTTATGAATCCTTATGGAAGGGCTGCTTGAGGTGAAGTATTCCTCTAGTTAGATTAGATTAATTAGTAGTTTCATTTATTACATTTCTTCATAGTGGTAATATTTTTAATTGATTATTGGTTACTTTAGATGATAGTTTTACTCACTTAATAATAAGAAGTTAAACTAGTTTAGCATAGATTTAGGTAGTCTCAATATAAAAAGAATTTTATTATAAGTTAATTTATTATTATTTCACTGGTTTATTCAATTGCAACTATCCTTGTGTGATCACACTCACAATCACTACCATGTGACTAGAACCAATGTTAGATTTTGTTTATCATTGTTGTTTCCTTTATAAATTATTACTATTTTATGCATTAAAGTAGAAGCTAAAGATAATCTACTGCACATACAATAGTAGTGTCATCTAAGCATATACATCCCTGGTCAATAATTAAATGAGTTTCCCCTAAGGTAAAAAGTTACTTAATTGAGGAATAGTTGCCTTGTTAGGAGCATGCGTAGATTTTTATACACCAACTAATTATCCATAATCGAAGCCAATCATTGCTAGGGATGGCAGTAAGGCTTAGGATTTATCTAGCATAGATTTGATTTCTTATTACTTTCTTTCATAGTATAATTGTTATAGTTTACAATTCTACAATTTAGTTAGTATAATCTTTGTTTAAAACAATCTAAAAACAAGTCGAATGAAGATAATTATAAGTTCAAGATACATATGGAATGCAATGGGAGAGAGATGCATTAGCAATATGTCTTCCCTATTCTAAGTGAAAAGATATACTAGAAACACATATTAACTTAGTGGACCCATTAAGTAAGATAAGAGAACACGAGGAAGATCATACATTAATACATTAACTAAGTGGACCTGGTGCTCTATTTTTTATATTGCTACTATTAGATCATACATTAATACACTTATTGTTTTGAATTTGAGCTCGGGCATCATGCAATGTTGTTGCTGTCATTGCATGTTTGCTTCTGTTGTGCACCATATATTGTTTTATACACTATTTATTTCATTGAGACCATGAGCTTGGCAATTGTAATGTATTTTTTGTTATTGGATCAATGTTTCCATGTTGTTGAGGTTGTAGATGCATTGAATCACCAATGCCATTCTATTTTGATAGCATGCTAGCTTGAAGATCTTGTGAGGTTCGAGATGTGAACCATTGTATCAATGTCATATAGGCTTAATGATCTTGCCTACTATTTTATCAAGATGTCCTTTTACTGTTCTTGTATAAACAACATACCATGTTGACTCACAGCCCATGAGCTGTTTCTTGATAACACATTTGACATCATACTTTTTGCTCCATTTTGGTCTTGATTTACTCATTGCATGCACATGTTTCCTGAGTGCACATGTTCTATAACATAGTTCCTTTTAGAAGTGTATGGCTTGACTATGTACATGCATAATTGTAGATGAGGATTAGTGATAGGGTGCCAGACATTTCTTAGATCCTTTGGATCTAACCCCATCTTTTCCTTCCTTGCAGGTTCTGGATCATATAGGAGCATACTGGATTCAACCTCGGGTCAACACTTCATTACTTCAGGTAATGTCTAGTACCTTCATTATTTATGTTCATCCACTTATGTATGTTTACATTCATTCATATTCTTCTGAAAGTTGGCTATGCTCATAGCCTATGTGAGCCCATATGATCTTATCTTTCACTTCCTTTCTTTGTATAGTACATATAATATATTTGGTATATATATACATGTAATCTTTAGATGCAGAAATTTATTTTCCCTTACATGTATCTTTTCTCATGAAATGAACACAAATTTAAACAAGAGCATCTAATAATGCAAACTAGGGTACTGTAGTCTCTCATCTAGTAATTAGGTTACCAATCTAAAATGAATATGAAAATTATGGTAACAATATTACCATGAATCCCTACAAGACTAATTGTTAGATGTGTTGAGGTATTACACTATCCCATCCCTATTGTTTTTGTGTATGAGTGACTTATCCAATCACATACCCATGCCTTAACTCCAACATGGATTGATTCAAAGACTTTTTCTTTTGTACTTGTCTTGAATTTGTTTTCAGAATCTTTGAACACATGGTATTTGTCTTTTCCAAATGACATAGGGAAAGGTTTGTGATGCAATCAAATGACAAGGGAACAACTTGGTGCAAGGGCACTCTTGTTCCTATGAGACATTTTTGGGGTTTTTTATTGTTTTGAGTTATGTTATATAAATAAGGTCAATTTTGACTATTAGTGACCATATATGACCATTCTTGATGTTTTTGGGTCATTTGATGAAAAGATGTAAAAGTTTCTTAAAAGTTGTTATGTTGTCATGACAACATTTTCATTTGTAATGAAATTTTTTTGCAAATTGGTTGCAAGTTGGTTTTGGTCAATTTGGAGGTTGAAGAATGATTATACATTCATAAATTTCCCTATGTAGAAGACTTTAATTGATAATAAATTGGAAGAAATCATCTTATAGAAGACAAAAAAGGGTTGATCCATTTTATGTGTGGCGGTAGAGGGATTTTTAGGGTCTTAGTCCAAATCAAATTATTGGAAGCCATTTTAGTAAGGGTCAATTATTTTTTTGATTGTCCTAAAAGGGAAAATTGTAATGGTCATAACTCACAAATTTTTTGTATTCAAAGATGATGTCTTGATGGGATGTTTGGATGATAAATCCTTAGTAGATAAGTCATAGTTTTTGGGAATATTAGTCATGTCATATTCCTCTTGTCCTTAGTAACTTAATTTTCTAGTTGTACTTTGTTCCATATATTCCAATTGTAGGTGCATTTAATGCAACTTATTTCCCTCCTGGATCCCAAAATTTCTTTTTTCATTATTTGCATTCCTTTCTATTCTAAACATGTTTGATAAATTTCATTATGGCATTGAACCTTTTTATGAACTTTGTCTTCTTCACCTCTTGATATGTTTATGCTCTCCTTAATCTTCCACATTTCCATACTCTACTTTGCAATACTCCACTTTCCCTACCAATGTATTCTCTTGAGATCAATTGATTTCTATATTGGATTGTCTTCTTCACTTTAGTATGTCTCCTCTTCGGATATTTTTTCATTAGTATACATAAATTCTCAATCTCATTACCTAGCATACTCCTTCGTTGGTCCATGCTTATGATATTTCTCCACTGCATCTCTTTTTCAACATTTAACACTTTTATGGCCTCCATTGGCATTTCATTATTCAACTTCCATTCTTCATCACCATACATTAACTGAATCTTATTTGAGTGGATCACCAGAATACTTTGTTGCCTCCTCCATGATTGTTTTATGAAAAATTGACGTTCATATTCCAAATTATCGTGTTTACTTGCATCTACACATGAAATAAATTTATTATAATAATGACTAATTATCCAAAAATTACCATCCAGCATAAGAATGTTTGCTTCCTTCTTTTCATTGACATCTACAAATATGTAGTTCATTATCCCTCCATATATAGTTGTCTCTCTTTGAACCTTTGATTCCTCTTTCGTAGTTTGTTGATGCCATTTGTTTCTTTCTTCCTAGAATTCCACATCTCTTTCCTCTTGCATATGAATTTCATCTACAATTCCATTAATTGGAATTCCCTTGGTATTTCCCTCATGAGGCAAATCTTCATAAAAACAAGATTACAAAAGAGGAAAAGAAAATAGGCTACAAACAAGGCTATACAGTTGTGGCTGAATGATTTTGATCAATGAGTGTGCAAGGTTCTTTTGGTGGATCTGTCAATCAGGTAAATAAGCCAATTTATTTTTATTTCAAGTTGAATACTTTACCAATTACTGTATTTGATGTTAAGTTCCAACATAAAGTGAATATATTTGTTTTAAGTAAGGAAACAATGATTATATATTTGTTTAAAACTTTAAAGTGAATATATTTATATGTATTAAACTGAATGATTAACATTTCTTAGTATTTGTCTTGTATTTATATGTATATATTGTCAATAAATATACTAATTATTTACATTGGAATGTAGCCTACCAATCCTGATACACCATCCGAGCACAACGAAGGCATCAATTCAAATGTGCATTGTAGTACTCAAGGTATACATTTTCTATTCAAATTTTGATTATTGAATTATTAATACAAGTAAACATTGTAAATTGAATTTGGTGTAGTAATAAAAATTTAATTATAATGTGTTGGGATTAATAAATGATGCAATCAAGGTTGGGGAATCCAATGAAGGACTAACCGATCTTGTAGCCAAACCAATACGCAACAGATCTGATATAGAACATAAGTCTTTATTCACCAAATCATTGATTACATGCAATGTGTCAGGCTATAAGGCCTTCCTGATTACGACCAAATACAAAGCAAGTAACAGTCTACATGATTTCATAGGATTCAAATATTTTCCACAACATCAGTACTCAGCTAGTCCAGGTCTGCAACACACAGCACATTGGTAGGCACCCAGGAAATATCTAAACTTGTACTCCAATTTCCAAGCAATCTTCTTGTTCCTAAGCTCATAGGCTACTAACTCTTCTGAATGACCCCCCTCTCTCTCCTCTAAAAAATGACCAAGACACCCTATAAATATTGATTCCCAACCATAGGTCAGCTGATGAAACAATTAACCCTTACAAACAAATATTAAATGCCAAAACATCAGTCAGCTCTCAAATAGCCTTAAAAATAAATATATTCTCCAAGATGGCCCCCAAATGGTCATCAGATCCGCATAGAAGAATGCAACACACCAGATCTAGGTCCCTGAACACATCCAATGGTCAATCCATAACTTGAGGAGTGTGACACAAATCAATGGAACTAGTTGGCCAAGACGATCCATCCAAACAAACCAAGTCGGTAAGCAAGAACACCAAGCAACAGAGAAATAACTGAGTGCCAGTCAACTAACCACACTAAGCATGACCGAGCAATGTAGTTATCACCGACCGCTAGTAAACTTACACCTTTAGTTACCGAGCATTCTTCAGAGACCAAGCACCCTGGTAACCATAGAAACTAAGCAACCAGTCCCCTGAACCAAGAAAATACTCCACCAAACCATGATCAAAACTAACAATCTACCTTCAAAGACAAACATATTTTTGGTTGATACAAGATTGCCAAGAATCCTAGGATGCTCCTGCATCAGATACCCCAGGTAAGAAATATTTTCTCATAAGGAAATTGGGAATGCCTCAAGGGAATCAGAATAGGTATGCCAAATCTATTCTTAACCCATATCTCCTCTTGTCCTTCATCCCAAGTTGTCTTCACTTCATCCACTGTCTCCTGCAAAAAATCTTCTTGCTTCCCATTTCTCTTATCTTTTCGGTCAGCAACTGATAGCAACTGAATCTGACCACTACCAACCACATCAGTGCCCTGGTAAAGTTCATCCTTCTCAATCAACTCAATATTATCTATATCTATCTATGTCATAAATGTCACCATCTACTGTACTATCTCTGTCAGAAAGACCATTTGCCTCTTGATCTCCACAAACTCTTTAGGTATATCAATCTCCTTCTCCTTCAAACTAGATTGTGTAGGAATAGGTTCATCAACCTTGTGTTCTTTATGTTTGTCACTATCACATGGACAACATTGGATAACTCCACATTCCTTAGTCCCTATCTCTTGTAAAGGTATCAACTTATGCTAAGCTCCTTCATGCCTAACCACATAGGTATTTGCACAACCATCAAACAATACATTTCTATCAAACTACTAAGGTCTACCAAGAAACAAATGACAAGCATCCATCGGTAATACATCACATAATATCTCATCTTGGGAAGATCCAATCTGGAAATTAACCAAGCATTGTTCTTCAACTCTAACCTTAGAAACATCTTGTATCCAAATAACTAGATAAGGGTTAGGGTGTTTCCTCCTTTCCAAACTCAATTTACTAACCATCTCTTTTGAAACAAAGTTCTTAGAACTAACACCATAAACTATGATATTACATACCTTATTTTTGCACTTACGTATGGTTTTGAACAAATTTCATCTTTGTACCAGTTCATGGACGTATGCAGCTAATCTCCTAGTAATAAGAGTCTCACCTTTTTCTGCAATATTCACAATGTATTCTTCAACAGTCAGTGACACCCTCTTCTTAGGATAATGAAAACTTCTATGACCAGTTTCACCACATTTATAGCAAGTATCGGTGAACTCATTCTTCCACCTTCCTCTCTGTCCACTGTTGTAATTCTTACTGCCAAATCCTACATCAGGCTTAGGATTCTGTCACATTACCTTTAGCAACTGTCTCACCAATTTTACCACCTCAGTTCCTACTATTCTATCTACCTTCATACTTCTTATTAAGCTTCTCTTCAATCTTCAATGCCATCTGATAAGCATCTCCTATTGTTGTCATCCGAATAGTAACTCTTCTTGAATACTAGGTATCAAACCATAGACATACGTAGCAACCTTCTCTTTATCAGCTTTAGAATGACTAGTCCTAATCAGGATTTTGTAAAACTCCTCGGTATACTCCTGTACCGATTTGTTAGTCTACTTCAAAGTTTGCATATTCTTAAACATGTCCAATTCATAATCCACTAGAATGAATTTTTTCTTCATCTTATCAACCATTCAGTTCTACTTAGTGATCTTTTCTTTTCCTCTTCTACCTCTTTCCAATTGAACTTCTCTCCACCAAATATTTGCATGACCCTTCAGCTTAGTCTTTGCAAATCTAACCCTATCAAGATCTTCTATTTCTTCATACTCAAAGTAATCATCAATATCATTGATCCAATCAATCAATTCTTCTGGCCTAAGGCTTCCAAAAAATGTAGAAACTTCAATCTTAGGTCTCTTTCCAATCTTAGACATAGCTTTCAGAATTTGATTCTCGTCTGGATCTCTAGTTTTTTCTACAGCTTCTTCAAAATGATCTTCCTTGGATTCATCATCACTATCCTCTTTCAAGGTAGACTTCTTCTTTCTCAATTCCTCTTGTAGGTCTTGCACTTTTTTATGCAAATCCCTAAAATCATCAAGACTGAATTCTCCAATAGCTTCTTCCTCTGAGATCTCATGATTTCTCCTCGGAGGCATCTTTAAATCAAGATCCAAGTGCAAACACACAAGATCTACTCGACTCCAACAGGAACAAACTTTGCTCAAACATGAAAAAACTTCTCTCTGATACCACTTGATGTAGTCAAGGTTGGGGAATCTAATGAAGGATTGACTGACCTTAGCCAAACCAATACAGAATGAAAATACACCACAACAACAACTGATCCGATATAGAACAAAAGTCTTTATTCATCAAATCACTGATTACATGCAATGTTTCAGGCTGTAAGGCCTTCTCGGTTATGACCAAATACAAAGAAGGTAATAGTCTACAAGATATCATAGGATCCAAATCTTTTCCACAACATCAATACTCAACTAGCCCAGGTCTACAACACACAGCACACTGGTAGGAACCCAGGAAAGATCTAAACTTGTACTCCAATTTCTAAGAAATCTTCCTGTTCCTAAGCTTGCAGGATACTAACTCTTCTGAATGATCCCCCTCTCTCTCCTCTAAACAATGACCAAGACACCCTATAAGTACTGATTCCCAGCCACAAGTCAGTTGATGAAACAATTAACCCTTACAAACAAATATTAAATGCCAAAACATTAGTCAGCTTTATAATAGCCTTACAAATAAATATATTCTCCAAGATGGTACCCAAACGGTCATTAGATCTACATAGAAGAATGCAACATGCCAGATCTAGGTCCCCACATGTCCAATAGTCAATCCATAACTTGAGGAGTGTGACCCAAATCAATAGAACTAGTTGGCCAAGCCGATCCATCCAAACAAACCAAGTCGGTAAGCAAGAACATTGAGCAACAAAGAAATAACCGAGTGCTAGTCAACAGAGAAATAACCGAGTGCCAGTCAATAGAGAAATAATCAAGTGCCAGTCAATCGACCACTCCAAGCATGATCGAGAAATGAAGTTATCACTGACTGCTAGTAAATCGATGCCTTTAGTTACTGAGCATTCTTCAGAGACTGATCACCCCAGTAACCATAGAAACCGAGCAACTAGTCTCCCAAACTGAGAAAATACTCCACCAAAACATGATCAAAACTAACAATCTACCTTCAGAGACAAACATATTTTTGGTTGATACAGTATTGCCAAGAATCCTAGGATGCTCCTGCATTAATAAAACATTTTGTATTGTAGTTGCAAGGGATGTAGAGGTTGTTCCCGATGAGCATGTTGAGGCTCAAGCCATCGGGCAAGATGATGTGGTTGGACAAGGTAAAGAGCGTCACATTTATGTTTTTTAAAGTACTAAAATGCTTATAACAATAATGATAATATGTTTTTAAATTAACCCTAATTATGATAATATGTTTTTTAATTTAATCCTTTTATTTGTTATTGCTGAGGGCCCACCTTTGCAAAGAACAGTGAGATCACGTGCACGGGCGAGAAGAAATGATGATGATGACATGTATATGCCTCTGCAACAATTTAGGGAAGCAGAAAAAAAGAAAAAAGTCAAAAAAGAAATGATTCTCATTTATGCAACTTATTTGATAATGACTAATGTTTGTCTTGATGTTTTAATCTTATGTGTTAATGAATGTTATGATGTGTTAACAAATGCTAATGAGTCTTATGAATGCTAATGAATGCATGTTAATGAATGCTAACTAATCTTATGTGTTAATGAATTTTATTTGGAAATAATTTGATATTATAGGTTTTTGAGTTATTAATCATTTCCATACAAAGTTTTATGCTTTTTGTGAAGATTTGATCAAGGAAAGTCATTAGTTTGTTGACTGTTCTAGGCAGATTGGTGTATGCAATTAGAAATGGAATACTAAATGGAATACTTTGTTCCTTTCATACTCAAGTGGAATACACCAAGAAGTACCAAATGATGAATTCTCAATTGTTGTAATGGCAAAGCATCAAAACCGTCCATTTTTAGAACTTGATTTTCTAGTCTTAATGATTTTTCTATAGTCCCAATGATTTTTCTTTTTCTTGTCATTTGTCCATTTTTTATTTCCTATGTCTGTCCCTTGAATTTGACAAGTTTCCCATGTATGAGTTTGTGCCAATTATGGAGTTCACCTTCTTTTGATAGTAAATTTCATTCACTCTACGTGGAATACTATTTTGTTCAATGTTTTATTTCAGCTTGATATTTAATTCATTTTTCATATACATACAGAAATGGACAGTTTTGAGACAGGTTTCTATGGCTATGATAAATTTCTCTTTGTGTTGAAAAAATTAGAGTTGACAAAATGGTTGTTCAACGACTGTATCTACCATTAGAGACACTTCATATGTATAGGTGATGAACATGTAGATTTGCCTAAGCAGTTCTAGGAGCTGACCCAACAACACATGTACTATTGTGAAAATCATCACAAGTCCATTTTCTATTGAGTATAGTTCCTATATTTTTTTGGTCAAATCTACATGTTTTTCATTTGTTCATATACCACAAGAACGGATTGTGAACCCATGATGAGTAGCAAGAATGAATGGAGTACCAAATCAAACTTACGATGCCCTAGTTTAAGATTCAGAAAACATCAAAATGACATGAATATGGAACCAATTAAATAGGGATATTAGTAATAAAATAATTCCAATCAATGATGCAAACAACTCACGAGCATGGAAAAATTAGTGAGCATCAATATCAACATAAATCAAATGCATAAACAATAAGCTCATAAACAATGCATGATGCCCTAGCTTACAGCCTGTGAGTCATCAAGACATTTCCTCTTAAAATGATCATACACGGGGAGTACCACATAATGAATATCAATAAAAAAACAAATAAAGAGAGATCAAACACTTCACACAATGTCTTGAAGATAATAGAAACGATGTCCTAGCTCTCAATTGTTGTAATGGAAAAGCATAAGAACTGTCCATTTCTAGAACTTGATTTTCTATAGTCTTAATGACTTTTCTATAGTCTTAATGAATTTTTCTATAGTCCTAATGTTTGTTGCTCCTGATAAATTAGGCCTTGAATTTGAATTTTCGTTCACTATTTTATATCAGCTTGATATTTCATTCATTTTTCATATACACAGAGACTACACATGCTGATAAAAAAATGAGCTATTTGATTTAGGTTTACTACTCATGATTGTAAATGGTCAATATTTCTGATGGTACTCCTTGGTGTATTCCATTTTAAAATAATCATGTTTCTATGACTATGATAAATGTCCCTTTGTGTTGAGAAAATGGTTGTTCAATGTTTGTATATGAAGGTTGCAAACAAATCACCCTTCTTCCATCAAAATTCTAGTCAATGTACAAGTAACGAGTCATTCCATTCAAGAAAGACCATGTCTGACAATACCAACCCAAAACAAAATAAAGAGTATGCAAAATTCAGTGTATGCAGAATTAGTTTTGCAAAATTGGCCATGTTGATGATGATTATGAAGAAGATTTGAAAATGTTGCACCAATCTGAATTGGATCAATTGTCATTTTCAATTCTTCTTCATCAATCACCATCAACCATTTGGTGATTCACTTGGTTCAGAATTATACAATAAGTATTAATGTAGTTTTTTAATTATAACAAAATTTCAATAATGGTTTTAGATGTTAACTGTGACAATATCTTGGTTTTAGGCAATGCAGAAGGAGGTGCCTAGTTCAATATGAAATCTCAATTCATATGTATAGGATACTAGGTGGAGTTGAAAAATGCAATAGGTTTGTATTTTTTACAGAGGTCTTTAATTAGGTATTTTAAGTTATAGACCATCATGAACATTGTAATATTGACTCTTATAGGTGAGGGTAATGTCCTCAGCATGCAAGCAAATCAAGACGTTTTATTTGTTGGATAGTTAAGGACATTCTCTCACCCATAGCTGCCAAATTTGTAACCTTCATGATGGTCTATAAATTAAAAAAAATAGACCTATTAAAAAAATGAAAACGTGGTGCATTTTTTCAGCTCCACCTATTATCCATGCATATTCTACACAGTTGCATGTGTATTCTAGATTCAGAGTGGGAAAATATTATTTTGGATGCAAGGGAGAGAGGCAAAACACATATAGATCATGCAAATAAACATGATAGCTGAGAAATATAAATTTAGATATCATGGTAACAATTATTTAGAGACTCAACATAATTGAATGGTATACCCAAATGATGCAACACAACCACTACTCCTTTGGTTCCAAGTTGACACTGTGGGATCCAAAAACCATAGATAAGGAATAAATTTAGAGAGAGGAGGGCCATAATGACCAAAATAATAGAGGGTCCATATATTATTTTGATCGTTATGGCCCTCCTCCTTCGCTCTTTAAATTTATTCCTTATCTATGGTTTTTGGATCTTGCAGTGTCAACTTGGAATTGGAGGAGTAGTGGTTGCATTGCATCATCTGGGTATACCACTCAATTATGTTGTGTCTCCAAAAAATTGTGACCACATGATGCCTACATTTATGTTTCTCATTTGTTGTGTCCTAGGACCCCTTATGGCCCTTTATGACCCTTTATGATCACTAAGAATACATCTTAGAGGTCATAAAGTGTCATAAAGGGTCATAAGAGGCTCCTAGGAGGGTCCAAATAAGCTTCCACCTTCGCGTGGTTGGCCCTGTTAAGTAGAGAATGTTAAACTATTCTCAAAACAAAGAGAAGCTCAATATTTTAAGGTCTCACTCCATGCACGATTTTTTTTTTGAAATATAGCATATTGTCACAATTACGACAGTCAATAGTGAATGATCAACAACAAAGAACTATACACTACGGCTATATGTCACAAATATCTGGCAGGTAGATGTTGCATGTACATCATATTTGTCATTTATGCAACATCTCCATTATAATTGTGACAACAATAAATAGTTCTGACGACATGTTGACCATCTCTGACCATGTTGGCAGGCCCTCTTCACATGCATATTTTGATGGTCAAATGCATCATAATTACGATGCACATCCTAGCCATCGTTGATTCCGACACCAAAACTACAACACCAATTAGGGTCACTTGATCGACGGGGTAGTGTCAAAATTGAGATGTATAGCCATTGAAAAAAGGTCTCAAATGTACTAGTGATTTTATACCTCACCTCATGAAATGCATTTTAATTTTCAAATTAGGGATAACATAAAGGAGTAATTACTTCCCACATGTTCTAACCATTAGATGATCCAAATTTGGACCTCTTTAAATAGGACAATGCTTCCCTAAAATTCCATTTTCTAGGACAAGGGCACCATTTTGTAGCCTATTAGTGTTGACCAAAGGACCAACCTCCTAAAGACATATAAAGTTATAAATTTGAGGCCACCATGAGTAGAATCTAACATGATTAAAGCACAAAAGCCCAAAGTGCTAAAATGAGGCCTAAGTGAGTATGATCTTGTATAAGGATATAATTTACAATGCTAAAAGAATAAATTTCTTAATTCCAATAGTGCCAATATATAAAAATATCAAATAGATTTTATTTTGGCATGCATATGTTTCTAATATATTTATTTTCTAGAGTCTATAATTTTTTAAAAAAAATCACAACTCAATCAAACACATGAGGTTTCTTGAAAGAATTAAAGATGATTTTCTATGGAATAATTGGTTGTAAATAAATATCTTTGAATGTGTAGTGTTTCCATTTAAACACTTTGTTGATGAAGAGGCAATGGAGGTTCAAATCCCTACTAGGCCACTATGCGCATAGGCCTTGAGCCTTTGCTAGGTTGTTGAGCTCGTGAGTTTGAACAAGTGAAGTACGGGGATGATATCCTCCATCTATGGCCTCACTAGTTCATAGCTTCAAGTCAAACTTATTTCACATAAAGCTGGAGGTTGTGTCATGCCAGTTTCACTAGTCACTTAAAAAAAACTATTATACATCAATTCAAAGAAATTGGTTGTAAATAATCAATTTTTTTAATGGTTCCTTTCGCTAAAATCATTATTTCCTTCTTGATGATATGGTTTCCATTTTTTTCATTTCCTTATTTTCCTATGCTCAACATTTGTCAACGTCAATTTTAAATCATGGGTGACTAGTTGATAAATATCTTCTTAAAAAATCTATTGTCAAACTCAATATCCTACATAAATGGATTGTAAAGCTGAAAAATAAATACTAAAAAAATTCTAAATTTATGTGTTTATTTTAGGAAACATTACCTTTGATTCTATTATGATGCAAAATGAGAACTTCAAAATTTTTTTGTGAAAGAACAACTTAATATTCTTTGTTATACAAGCTTTGAGGTACAATCCTTATGCATGAGTGTTAATAACCCACCAACCTACCCTTGGCTTTAAGGTACCAATAGTTTTTGTAAGCCCATTCAAAAAATCACATGGAACAATTATTGAAACCTCATACCATAGAGTGAATAATTTATCTAATTTGGCATAGTTAGGAAAATGGTAACCAATAATTTGTATAATACCTAGTGGCACATACCATGCTTGAAAATAAATAAAACTTAGAGACAAGTACAATGAATTATTAGTAAAATAACTTAATACCTTAATCTATCAAAACTATTAAAAATAATTAAAAAATAAAGTATATTGTAATTCTTATGCGGTTTCATGGAATTTTAGTCTAAAATAGGTAAATATGATAATGAGGTAGGTCAAATATTTATATTGTGAGTAAAACATGAATTTGGGTGCCCATAATTCAAGTGGAAAATATTTATGTGTAAAACATAGATTTATGTCTTATATTTTCTTGAATCATTGAGTATTTTCTTCTATGTTTGAAATTAAGGCAAAAATAGGTTTTACAGGGACCCAAAACCCAATAGTTACAGTAACAAATAAGAAATTAAGCTCACCAAAAAAGAGAAACCAAAATAGAAAGAGGGAACAAACACCCCAGACCAACAACACAGAAAACAAAAAGAGAAATAGAAAAACAAACCAGTTACTGCCACCCTTTCAGAATCTGGATGGAGTCTTCCATATTTTTCTCCAGCTCTGTCATTTTTTTTTAGATTCTCCTTGAGCCCCAAAATCACCTTACTGGAAGAGGTATTATGACTCATCTTCACTCTGGTTCTAGATCTTGGGCCTTTCCCCTTAGAATTATGGTTCTGCATAGCTTCCCATTCCTTCTTCTCGAACATGTCAACCAATGAATGAAGATTATTGGTAGTGAACTTCATGCCCTCCATAGAATGCTCGAGAAGGTTTTCCAAAAAAAATTCAATAGATTCAATTATGGCCAGTAATATAACAACCCGAAACAAAAATACTGAGAGTGGTCATAGTCCTTACCCCTATTCTTAACTCTCTCCAAAAGATTCTGATACTTAGCCTCGAGGTCAGTATTTTGTGCCTTAAGCTTCTGAATCTCCTTTTAGCACCATTTGTTCTGAAAGAAAAGAGAGATCTAGCTTTAGCTATGTGGAAGAAGCCCAAATACAAATCCTCCTTATCAGTTAGATCTTGTATTATCATCGACACTGAATCCTCTCTCTTAGCCATCTCCTGTCTAATATCCTTCCCTTTATTTTCCTTAGCCAACATCTCAGTAGAGTAGAGAATTTTGTAATCCTCTCCTTCTATGTTATACTTGGACGATTAGGAAAAAATTATAAAAGGTGTGATATAAATATAAAATCTTAGGGGCTTTCCATTGTAATATTTTAGCTGTTAATATGATTTAGAACAACAGAGAGGGGCGGTGAATCAGTTGTTCTCAGGTTTTGATCTATTAAAAAAATTCAAAAACTTTTCCTTAAATCAGATCAAGCAACCAAAACAAACTCGGTCACCACTGATTCAATAACAGAAACATATAACTTGGCAGTCCACTACCTAGCTGTATCTAACTTGTAAAACAAAGAAATGTTCACACAAAACATTCACACAAGTAATGACACCAGGATTTATAGTGGAAACCCAATATGGGAAAAACCACTTTGTAACATGTTACTATTATTTTCACTCTTCTGAAGTGAGCTCGGTTAAAAGCCAACCCTGTCAAAGGTTACAATACACACTGTCAGGTGTGACCTGGTTAAAGGATTTCAATCACCCTGTTAAAAGTGAGCCTGGTTAAAGGACTTACATACACTCCATTAGAATGCAACCTTGTTCAAAGGATTTAACATATGATTGTTAGGTCAACCTCTGTTAAAAGGATTTTGACTATTAGAATGGTTAGAAAGTAGCAGTAGTATTGATCTGAGAAACATACAACTCACTTTGCAAATATTAGATCCAATTCCGTACACAAATGCTAGTTTATTGACTTTGAAACTTTGCCATCTCTATCTCTGATCTGCTCAGAACTTTTCTTCAAGCAATCACCATAATTCTCCTTCAGCCTTTTCTCTTGTAAGGTCAATAAAACTTTTCGGTCCTTCCAGCATCTACTTCACCATGCATATCCATTCCAATGCTTCGGTTCCTTTAATACTTTCCTCTGTTAGGTTAACTCATCTTTGGCTGCTTAATCTCCTTTGTAGATCTTAGGGTTAGATCAAATTCAATGAATCTACCCCCTTCTTTGTTCTTCGGCTCCTCTTCCAGAATTATCTCAAATCTCATAAAGATTTACAATAAAACATTTTTCAAAGCATTAAATGCTTCCATACAATCAATAAATAAAGTCAACATGTTTTACATAATCCAAGAATTCAAACAATGTCATCTCCAAAATGAATTCTCTTCAAATATAAAATTGCTGATGCTTGGTCAATACTATGATCATCCACTCGGTCTCCATGTAAAATGCTCGGTCACTACTAAAAACTGTTTCCTCGGAAAATACTGTCACTCGGCAATTAATTGTCACTCGGTCGATGCTAGATTTTTCTCGGCATCTACTAACTTGGTCGACTCTGTGATAACTCAACTTAAACATGATTTCTTCATTTTTGCTCGGTTAAGCCTACCAGTTTAGTCTTCAATGTTATTAAGATAAACAATACATTGACTCATCATTGTGCAACATATTCAAGTACACTTTGTAGTATCAAGATAACTCAACCTCTCCCTAGATGCTATTGTTACCATCCTTTCTCACCCTTCTCACAAATAGATATAGTACTTTCCTAAGTAGCAACAGTCTTACCAGTTAAGGTTTGACATCAATGACAATACAACAATTGTTTCAATTGCAGTTTCCAACAATCTCCCTCTTTGGCATTAATGGCAACACCATATGATATCACCTGAATAACACATGGATTACCAACCAATCCAAAAACTTATCTGTCCATTAGAGAAAATTTATAATATCCTTAGCTTCATTCCAATTTAGGATCTATAAATCTCATGTAAATCTCACTTCTATGATCGTCAGAAGTATCTGGATCTCCCTCTATCCCGATCTTTCATTTCAGTTCATCATCCTTACTCTTCAATTCATGTGTTATAATATCATTTTAGTTCAATCTCCCTCTTTGACAAAAATGCCAAAGTAGCAACTAAAACATACATCCAATAGATGTAGATATGTCTGTTCAGCACAATGTTTCTCCCTCTGTCATCTTGCTTATGACTGATTTGTTATCTTTGCTTCTTCTTCACAGCTCTAGGACAGTCCTAAAGTGTGACAATCTTCTGCATCAATGTGTCAAATATTCTATTGTAGCATATTTGATGCAGTGCTCCTAGCTTTTCTAGGTAGCCTCAGTTAGGGGAAGGACCCCTAATTGACTTCTCAGGTACTCATGAGCTTCCTTAGGTAAAGCTTTAGTGAATATGTCTGCTAATTGTTCTTTTGTATTCACATATTCCATTCGGACTTCCTTGTCTTGTACCAATTCTCTCAAATAGTGATACTTGATTGCTATATGCTTAGTCTTTGTGTGCATCACTAGATTTTTAGAAATATTGATAGCACTTGTGTTGTCACAGAAAATAACAATAGGTTCAGTGATTTCCTCTTTCATGCCTACCAACAATTGTTTTATCCATATCAAATTTGAATAGTTTACTGCAACAGCAACATACTCGGCTTCAACAGTAGATTGGGAAATGCAATTTTGTTTCTTGCTTGTCCAGGAGACTAATCTCTGTCCAAGAAAGAAAGCTCCACCACTAGTGGTCTTTCTATCATCTACATTTCCTACCCAATCAACATTAATATATATTGTCAGTTCAAATTTTCCATTCTTCTTGTAGTATAACCCATAGTCACCAATTCCTTTCAAGTATCTCATGATTCTTTTCACCACCATCATGTGTGTTTCCTTAGGATTAGCAGAGAATCTTGCTACAATCCCAATGGCTAATGCAATATTTGGTCTACTATGTACAACATACTATAATTTTCCAATCATGGATCTATACAAAGTCTGGTTTACTTTTGTAGCATCATCATTCTTAGATAACTTTTGTCCAGTAACCATAGGAGTGCCCACCGGTTTAGCATCTTCCATTCGAAAAGTTTTTAGTATTTCATTAACATACTTAGACTGTGTAATGAAAATACCTTTTTTCATCTGATATAGTTGTAAACCAACAAAGAATTTGATCTCTCCAAACATACTCATCTCAAATTCAGTTTGCATTTCATGTGAGAAACTTTTACACAATGCATCTTGTCCACCAAAAATAATGTCATCAACAAAAATTTTAGCCAACAAAATACCTTTATCTTTTTCATCTTTCATATACAGATTGCTTGTATCATTTGTCCTTGAAAATCCAATCTGTATCAGATAGTTATGCAATCACTCATACCATGCTCTGGGAGCTTGTTTCAATCCATATAAAGCTTTGCTCAGTTTGCATACCATGTGTCTTCTATTTGGATCAATAAAACCTTCTAGTTGTTCTATGTAAACTTCTTCTTCCAGTATACCATTTAAAAATGCAGACTTGACATCCATCTGATATATCCAATGTAGCTACATGGGCAAATGTCTCTCCATAATCAATTCCTTCTTCTTGTGCGTAGCCTTTACATACTAGTCTAGCTTTGTTTCTAGTGATTTTACCTTTCTCATTCAACTTGTTTCAAAATAACCACTTTGTACCTATAACATTCTTATTTGTAGGTCTCGATACTAAAGTCCAGGTTTCATTCTTCTCAATCTGGTCAATCTCTTCATTCATTGCCTGTATCCAATCTTCATTTTCTAATGCCTCCTTAGTTGTCTTAGGTTCAAATTCACATAGTAAGCATGTTGGATCCTTGGTCTTGCTTCTAGTCTGAATTGCAGCATCTTTATCTCCAATTATCTATTCAGGCTTGTGATATCTTCTTACATATTTTGCCAACACAGGTTCAGCATTTATCTCTTCTATTTCATCAGGTTCTCCAACAAGATTTTCAGATTCAACTTTTGAATGCTCGACAACCTCTTCCTAATCCTCGGCAACATAGTTCTGTAGCTCGGCCTATTCTTGTTCTCTCTCGGCACTATTTTCCTAATGCTCGGCATTGCTTTCCTAATGCTTGGCATTGCTTGCCTGAGACTCAACATTAGGTGCAGGTCTATTTCCCGCTTCTTCTATTTCCTCAATGTATACAAAAGATCTATAATCTTCTAGTTTTCTTTTACTATCAGCCTCATTTCTTTCTACATACTCATCAATTTTTACATTCACACTTTCCACAATTTTGTTAGTGTTAGAGTTCAAACACTTATAAGCTTTACTTTTTGTGGAGTAGCCTAGGAATACGCCTTCATCACTTTTAGCCTCAAACTTTCCATTCCTATTGTCTTTCAATATGTAATACTTGCTTCAAAAAATTCTAAAGTATTTAACACTCGGTGCATACCCATACCATAATTCATAGGGTGTCAAATTTGTACCTTTCTTGATTTGTACTCGGTTAAGAGTATAAACAGCTGTACTTATAGCTTCTTTCTAGTATTTCTGTGCCACATTATTTTTAATCAATAATGTCCTAGCACAATCCAAAATAGATCTATTCCTCCTTTTAGCTATACCATTTTTTGGAGGTGTCCTAGGTGCAGACACCTGTCTTCTGATTCCTCTATCATTGCAAAACAGATTAAATTCATTTGATGTAAATTCTCCACCTTGATCAGATCTAAGACATTTCAGGTTCCTACCTATCTCCTTTTCAACCTTAGCCAAATACCACTTGAAACATTGAAAAGCATTAGATTTTTCTTTTAGAAACATTACATGCATCATCCTGGTATGATCATCAACAAACAGAATAAAATATCTAGCACCATAGTAACTTTGTATACCCATGGGTCCACAAAGGTCAGTATGAACCAAATCTAAAATGTGTTCAGAAGTGAAGGATTTGTTCTTGAAACTTAACTTAGTCATTTTTCCTAACTGGCATTGTTTGCACATAACATTCTCAGGTTTCTTCAATCTAGGTAGACCTCTTACTTTCTTCTTTTTACTTATCTCTACCAGATTGTCAAAGTTAACATGACATAGCCTCTTGTGCCATAACCAAATGTCATCAAGCTGTGCAATCATAGAAATTTTAGTACCATCAGATAGGTCAAGATAGAACAAATTACCTTTAGTCCGCTCACCACTTCCAATCAGTTCACCAGTAGCATAAATATTTTAGCTCTCTTGTGATGAAATTCCACTCAGTAACCAGTTCTGTTGAGCTGAACAACACTTAACAAATTATAATTCAATCCTTCAATCCAATAAGCATTTTCACAAGTGATCTTATTAGTTAGCTTAATCAATCCTTTTTCTCTAACAGGACATGGTGCATCATTACCAAAAGTTACACTTTTACCTCTGTAATGATGTAGGGTCTCAAACTTACTCTTATCACCAGTCATGTGATGTGAACAGCCACTGTCAATAATCCATTTATCATTCTTGTTCATATAGGAAATCAATGCAGTTTTCTCATCCTCATCAGATTCATCTTTCATTGCAACATAGACTACCTCAATTTAAAAATCATCATTATCAGTGTCAGTCTCTTTTTCAACAATGTGACAAGATTTCTTACCTTTTCCTTTGTAGTCATTGTGCCTTTGGTACTCTTTGTTATTTCTTCTATCTTTGTGTCTGCTGTATCTTTCTCCATCTTTATCCTTCCTGTCAAGACATCTAGCAGCAATATGACCGACCTTGTTACATGAAAAACATATAATAGAGAGTTTACCTTTATATCTTCCTTTTCCTCTCCTAAGTCTTCTAGCCATAAGAGCTTCTAGATCTTCAAGTTCTTCATCAGAAGTGTCACTGTCATCTTCACTTTCACTTTTGCTTTCACTTTCACTGATGCATCTTTCTTTCTCCTTCTTAGATTTGTTCAGCACTAATTGTGACTTAAAAGCAGATTCAACATTTCCAATACTACCAATAGTGAAATTATCATAATTAGATAGTTCAAAAGCAGTCAACTTACCAATCATACCTTCCAAAGTAAGTGCATTTGTAGAGTTACATCTAGATTCCTGAATAGCTAAGATCTTGATAGCATATATAGGGTGAAGAGTTCTTAGCACTTTTCCAATTATGGTCTCTTCATCAATAGTTCCATTTTCTCTTTTGATAGCATTCACAACTTCTTTTATTCTACCACAATATTGTGCAATATTTTCATCTTCATTCATTCTCATTTCATCAAACTTACCTCTGAGACTCTCGGCTTTAGCTTTCAGTACATATAGATCACCACCATAGATCTTTGCAAGAGTGTCCCACATCTCTTTAGTAGTTGTGCAGTCTTTAATGTCCTCAAATTCCAGATAGCTTAGGGCAGATGCAATCTCCAGCATTGCCTGATTATATTCTTGTTTAGTTCTCATTTCCTCAATAGTCAAAGGTGTAACAGGTGTGACATAGTCATGCTAAATGTAGTACTTTGCAGAATCACCAATACCAGCCAGATGTAGCTTCATCAAGCTTTGCCATGCAGGGAAATTTTCCTTATTTAGCTTCGGTACCTCCTTCTTATACATCTTGATCATTTGCTTCAAGTCCTTTTAAACTTATTTTCTGTAAACACCAAATAAGCAACAAAGCTCTGATACCAATTGTTAATATGATTTAGAACAATAGAGGGGGGGGGGGTGAATCATTTGTTCTCAGGTCCTAATGTATAAAACAACTTCAAAAACTTTTCCTTAAATTAGATCAAGCAACCAAAACAAACTCGGTCACCACTGATTCAATAACAAAAACATATAACTCGATAGTCCACTACCTAGCTATATCTAACTTGTAAAACACAAAAAATGTTCACACAAAACATTCACACAAGTAATGACACCAAGATTTATAGTGGAAACCCAATATGGGAAAAACCACTTTGTAACATGTTACTATTATTTTCACTCTTCTGAAGTGAGCTCGGTTAAAAGCCAACCCTGTCAAAGGTTACAATACACACTGTCAGGTGTGACCCGGTTAAAGGATTTCAATCACCCTGTTAAAAGTGAGCCTGGTTAAAGGACTTACATATACTCCATTAAAATGCAACCTTGTTCAAAGGATTTAACATATGATTGTTAGGTCAACCTCTATTAAAAGGATTTTGACTGTTAGAATGGTTAGAAAGTAGTAGTAGTATTGATTTGAGAAACATACAACTCACTTTGCAAATATCAGATCCAATTCTGTACACAAATGTTGATTTACTGACTTTGAAACTTTTCCATCTCCATCTCTGATCTGCTCAGAACTTTTCTTCAAGCAATCACCACAATTCTCCTTCAGCCTTTTCACTTGTACAGTCAATAAAACTTTTCTATCCTTCCAGCATCTACTTCACCATGCATATCCATTCCAATGCTTCAGTTCCTTTAATACTTTCCTTTGTTAGGTTAACTCATCTTTTGCCACTTAATCTCCTTTGTATATCTTAGGGTCAAATCAGATTCAATGAATCTATCCCCTTCTTTGTTCTTCAGCTCCTCTTCTAAAATTATCTCAAATATCATAAAGATTTACATTAAAATGTTTTACAAAGCATTAAATACTTCCATACAATAAATAAATAAAGTCAACACATTTTACATAATCCAAAAATTCAAACAATGTCATCTCCAAAATGAATTCTCTTCAAATATAAAATTGCTGATGTTCGGTCAATACTGTGATCATCCACTCAGTCTCCATGTAAAACGCTCGGTCACTACTAAAAACTATTTCCTTGAAAAATACTGTCACTCGACAATTAACTGTTACTGAGTCGACACTATATTTTACTCGGCATCTACTAACTTTGTCGACTCTGTGATAACTCGGCTTAAACATGATTTCTTCATTTTTGCTCGGTTAAGCCTACCAGTTTAGTCTTCAATCTTATTAAGATAAATAATACATTGAATCATCATTGTGCAACATATTCAAGTACACTTTGTAGTATCAAGATAACTCAACCTCTCCCTAGGTGCTATTGTTACCATCCTTTCTCACCCTTCTCACAAATAGATATAGTACTTTCCTAAGTAGCAATAGTCTTACCAGTTAAGGTTTGACATCAATGACAATACAATAATTGTTTCAATTGTAGTTTCCAACATTAGCTTGTACATTCTTGACCCGGTCAATATATTTGATAAAATTTGTCAAACAATGTTGATCAATATTTTTCTTGTCTTGAATTATTTTTAAATATTTTTATTTTAAGATATTTCTTTCTTTTTCAGAAGCGTATAACAATTGGTAACTATCTCCTCGGACACTCGTGAGGCATAGCTTCTTGAGGCCATCCCAACGATTGTATCAGAGTCAGATAATTTGAAGTTAATGATACCATTTACAATCCAGGAAGTCAAAAAGGTAGTCTTCTCATTCCCTCTAGACAAAGCATCGGGTCCAGATGGATTTACTGCTCTATTCTTTCAAGCATGATGGGAAATGGTTGGATGGGAACTCCCTGATGTTATTGAAGAATCTAGAACTAGCAAATCCATTCTAAAATACTTCAATACTATGAACATAGCTATCATTCCCAAAGTTAAAACACCTAAAACCTTTGCTAAATTCAGGCCCATTTCCTTGTGCAATACAATCAATAAAATCATCACAAAGGCCATATATCTAAGAATTCAATATTTGATTCTGAGCCTAGTATCTCAACCACAAGGTGGGTTTGTTCCGGGCCAGGAAACAATGGAAGGAGCATTAGTTTCTCATGAAAGACTCCACTCCATAAATACCAACAAATCTTCACACTTTGTCATCAAGTTGGACATGATGAAGGCCTATGATAGAGTTTTCTAGGATTTCTTATTTAAAGTTTTGCACAAATTTGGGTTTGGAAACAACTGGTGCAAATGGGTGAGGGCCTGTATCTCAAGTTCTTGGTTTTCAGTTTTGATTAATGGGGTGTCAATGGGCTTTTTCTCTTCCACACAAGAGGTTCACTAGGGAGATCCACTATCTCTAGTCCTGTTCATCCTGATCACAGAATCTTTCAGCAGACATATTAAAAAATAGCAGGCTTTAGGTGGTTGGAAAGGTGCCTAAATTAGTGAGACAAGCATTTCAATAACACACACCTTATTTGAAGATGACACATTGCTTTTTGGAACCTCCACAATGTCAGGAGAAAGACAGATTAAGAAATTATTAGATTTGTATACCTCAATCTCAAATAAAAAATTTAATCCACAAAAATCAAAGATATATCTGTTCAATACTAATCAGATAATATCAAACAAGATTGTTAATATCTTAGGATTCACAGTTGATTTCCTGTCGCCTGTCTATTTGGGAATCCCTTTTTTTGTTGGAGCAAATAGAACAAGTTATTGGACACCCATAATTGATAGAATTAAATCAAGAATAGTAGCATGGAAAGAAAAATGGCTTTCACTACTAGGCAGAATCCTCCTTATTAAATCGGTGCTTTCAGCAATACCAAACTACTACCTATCAGTTCTCAAAGTGCCTTCTTCAGTTATTCAAGCCATTCAAATTTTTTTGAGAGAATTCTTATGGACATGAAATATTAGTGGGGATAAGAAAATCCCACTGGTGTCAATTGATAACATGGCACAAGCAAAATTGCTAGGTGGTGCAGGGATTCACGACCTGCAAAAATGGAACAAAGCTTTTGGAGGCAAGCTAGTATGGAAAATGTATACTAATCTGCACAATATTTGGTGCCAAATAATGCAACATAAATATCTAGATAATGATAATCCAATCAGAATCCTTACTATTCTTGATCCCCCAAAAGGGTCAGTAATATGGGATTTCATTATGTCTTCAAGAGAGTTAGTAACCAACTACGTCTCTTGGGAAGTCAATAGTGGCTCACAATTCAAATTCTGGCATGACTCATGGAATGGGGCACCTCCCCTTGTCAACCTTGAAGGAATTGATGATATTGTTTTAGCTTCAAAAAGTGTATGGGGAATTCACTTGATAAATTTTGTTTCTGCAGTATGTATGTTCTCAAGAAGACTGATATGGAAAGATCCAATAGAACTGCCCCTTCCACCCTTGTAATGTAAGCGCTTGGAAACAATTCTATAAGAAAAAGTGGTCTATTTGTCAGCCTTGGAAGATAAGGTGATTTGGGTGCCCAGCAAAGAGGGTAACTTCAATATCAAAGATGGATATAATCTTATACAACATTAGGAAATTAATTATCCACCCTCTCATTCTTTTACCTTCTGTTGGAGTCACTTCACACTCCCCAAAGATGGATACTTTTCATGGTTAGCTTTAAAAAATGAGACATTAACTAGTGACCAACTCTATAAATTAAAGATTTCACAACCATTCAACTACATACTATGTGATCATGAAAAGGAAACTATGGATCATCTTTTCCTAAACTGCCCATTTTCCCATCAATGTTGGTCATATGTCTTTGGAAAACTACAATACTCTACACCCACTAGTACATTTGAGACCTTTTTTTGATGGCCAAATGTCTGAATTTAGACACTAAACTATTGATTAACCGACACCACCCGGCGTCGTAGTTTTGTAGTAAAAAAAACTGATGATTTTGTTAGGCATCGTAATTATGAAAACCATGGACGTTGAAAAAAGAGGGTGCCAACAGAGCGAACTTGTCGTCAAACCTATTTGTGGTCGTCACAATTGTGATGCCTATCTGTTGCAAAAAGTAACAAACAACGATGACCCGTCAGAATCTTACGACGGGTAGCCATCATTTGTAACATGTTCACTGATGGAAATAATTTTAGTGCAGCGGATATCCATCGAAAATGTATGATGCATATCCGTCATTTGTGGTTTGTAACGACAACTATGCTATACATGTGATGAACATGCATTGAACATTTATGATGGATATCCATCGTTAATGGTTGTTTTTTGATAACGAAGCTGTTAATGCGACATACAACCGTCGCTATTTTGAATCTGTCATAGTTACGACGATAATCAATTTTTTTTAAAAAAATATATATTTGTTGATTGAGTTGGTATCGATTCAGAACTATGTTCTTACAGATCTGGTTCCTACTCATGATTTGGTTATGGATCATTCGGAGATAACTTTTCAGTAGATTTGATAATGGCTCATGGATTATTGAGTCAAGTCTAGAGACTTGGATTTGGGATGGATCCTACCAAATCAAGACTTGTGACAGTGACTGCTCCATCACAATTCAGAGATAACTTAGCAATAGATTCGGTAGCGGCTCATGGATTATTGAGTCAAGTCTAGAGACTTGGATTTGTAATGGATCCTACCAAATCAAGACTTGTGACAGCGACTGCTCCAGCACAAGAAGCTAGTGCAACGATCAGAGACACATTCTTCCTGATGTGTTCATGGGATATATGTGGACTTGATTTCATTTAGATCTGATTCGAGTGACTTCTTGACTTCTTTGGTCTGAATTTGATGTGCGGGTTCACGGTGCGGTCTATGGTGTTTGTTTGCGACTAGGTTCTTGACAGAGATCTGTTGATTTGGTAGCCATTGAGATGGATTGATATATATTTGTTGTACATGGATTGAGCTCTTAAATTATTGAGGTTCTCTTTGTTTTGAGAATATTTTAACATTCTCTACTTAACAGGTCCAACCACATGAAGGTGGAAGCTCATATGACCCCTCCTAGGAGCCTCTTATGACCCTTTACAACATTTTAAGATATCTAAGATGTATTCTCAGAGATCATAAATGGTCGTAAAGGGTCATAAGGGGTCTTGGGACACAATAGCTGAGAAACATAAATGTAGGCATCATGGTCACAATTTTTTGGAAACACAACATAATTGAGTGGTATACTCAGATGATGTAACACAACTACTCCTCTAGTTCCATGTCTACACTGCGTAAACAAAACTCAAAGATAAAGAATAAATTTAGAGAGCACAGAAGAGTGATAATGACCAAAATAATATAGGGACCTATATTACTTTGGTCATTCTCGCTCTCCTCCGCTCTCTAAATTTATTTTTTATCTATGGATTTTGTTTATCGTAGTGTAAACTAGGAACCAGAGGAGTGATATATAGTTGTGTTGCATCATCTGGGTATACCATTCAATTATGTTGTGTCTCCAAAAAATTGTGATTATGATGTCTACATTTATGTTTATCAGCTATTGTGATATCTACATTTATGTTTTTCATTTGTCATTTTTATGTGCATGTTCTTTATGTGTATCTACTAAAAATTCTAAAAAAAAATTTAGTATCTACAATAGCCTTTTGTTAACCACATTTACACATATGGTCCCAATAAAGTAGTGCACAAACTACACAAAGAAGGCATCATAGAAATATGATTTCTATTTTTGCCATTGAAGCAATCTTGGCGGCACTAGCTGCCTCTCGAGCCTTGCACAAGTTGCACTCGTTTCCTACATCAGATATAGATGTAGATGGGGTAGATGTCAATGTGGTTTGATCGACCCATCGAAAGTATTGACATCCAGTATTTCCCTGACAATACAAAATGTACATCAGTTCTTCATAAAATGATTAGTTGTCACATTATTTTTAAACATAAAATATAATTATGTATCCAGACCTTTTTCCTATTTTGGCAAACCCAAAATTGATTCCTAGGATTACTTGTTGTGCATGACGTCTTCAACATGCATGAGCCAACACCACATTGACACATAGGCACATTGACCAAAGTCATCGATGCTATTTTGACAAATATTGCATTATCACAAATATTGCATTGTCATTATTTTGTTCATTCATACTAATTATAATTACAATAAAAAGAAACATACTAATGTAGACTTGCACATTTTTTGGTAAGTTGAAGTCTTTGGTTTAGATCACTAGACACTCAAGACAAAATGACAAACCAAAGACAACCATGCAATTGTAAAGAAAGGTAATTTTCTTAATCACGTCACTAATTTGTGCATGTCTAAATACTGGTGTCTTTCAAGTGATTTGATTCTACTCATGCCCACTACAAATGAGAACAATCTTAACTAGTGAGGTTGTTTAAGCATATAGAGATTAAATACAATCTTTTAGAATGAAATTTCTCTTAACAAAATATCAAAGATATATAAGTAGGACATATAAAACAAGGTGAATAAGAGTAGTACATATAAAAAAATCATTAGAACATGCCAAACATCTAGCATAATTGTACATTTCATTCATGTCATTGATATTATTATTCATCCATCTCATCATCAAGATCATCATCATCGATGACATCATCACCACCACTATTGTCCTCATCGTCATCATCAGCATCAGCATCAGCATCATCATCATCCTCATCCTCATCATCATCCTCATCAGTAGCAGCATCATCCTCATCAGTAGTAGCATCATCGTCATCAATAGAAGCATCGTCATCATCTTCTTCTTCATATTCTTCTTTGACTAGCTCTCGATCATGATCTGGTTCTACATCATCTTCCACTTCTTCATCTTTCTCGGTATCTTCTTCCATCACATTATACTTTATCAGTCTTCCTCTTGGATCATGTCTAACAACAAATGATCAACTTGATTTATGTGGAACCTCTGAGTAAAATACCTACTCACATTGGCTTGGAAGAACATAGGGCATTTCTCCAACTAGCTCAAACAACCTTGTATTAAACATTGGAAATCCATTGTCATGTTCAATAATAGTTCTATCAGGATCATTTTTATTGAGTCATAGTCTGTACCATTTCATAATGAAGAGAACTAATTTGAAGGAATTGAAGTCACATTCAAGTATATCAACCAAAATACCATAGTATCAATTTTGCGACTCTCGAGGATGTAAGTCATTTCTAGATGAAATATTAGTCACCTGGAACAATGCACTTATCTCAGAATCACAAGTTCTCTTCGTATCATCCAACTTTTTGATGCAAAATTTATAACCATTGCAAAATATAGCCTTGTGGTGTTTCACCTACAATAATGTCAAACATGTATAAATTATTGCATTATGAGTTGAAAAACATACGATTGATTAATTAACATATTTATAAGTACCTAGTGATCTCTTAAACCATATGCTAAATCTATTTCCTTTTGTGTAACATTGGGATCTCAATTGTGATGAGCTTGTATAACCAATGAAGACATAGATCCCATGTTAATCTATGACCATCATGTTGACATCGTTCAATCCATGTCGTCATCCAATCTTGATTGTTTGCAATAAACAAATGTATTGCATGCCACTCTTTAGCAGTTGTACAAAATTAAATGGATGACTTACAATAGATTTATTTTGAATATTAAGAATTAATTTACTACAAGAACATCTCATAATTTATTACCTTTCAGTTTCCTAAATTTGTCGTTTCCCACCAAGTACTCCCCTTCAAATTTTTTTATTGAGTCAAGATCCCAAATGCAATCTATATGGGTCTTTGCTGCAAGTTAGGAGGATATTGAGTAACGTACACCATCATTTGGTATACCATATATCCCTCAACCATAGAACCCTTAGGATGTGCTCTTTGTCGTACCAAACCTTTCAAAAATTTTAAGTGTCTCTCAACCATCCACATTGACCTAGCATGTACAGGTCCACAAAATTCAATCTCCTCAACTTGGTGTATGAGGTAGTGTTCTTGTGCACTGAAAAAAGCTGGAGGTAAACACTTTTGCATTTCACACATTAATCGACAAAGTCTTTTCTTCCAATATTTTATATCTTCTTTATGGATTTCTTTAGATGACAACCACCTACAAGGGATTCAAGACATAAATATATAAATACAAGACTTTACAATTTATTACTTGTTCGATATTATTGTTTGATATATTGAACAAATATCATTGCTTACCTCATGTATTTTCCAAGATCATATATCACTTGTTTGATATTGTTGTCGAAGTTCTCTGGAAGAGATAGGGGTAGCAAATACTGCAACAATAGTCAACTGATCATTTCATACAATGAAAATTGATTGCAATTACACAAATGTATTGTAAATACAAAAAGCTATGACTTACCTTGATGAAGGTATGCCAATCATGCGTTTTCATCCTTGACCCAAAATCATTTTTCTTTGATATGAGATTGCTTATAGCCGCAACAAATCCTATAGGAAATCAAATTTTTTGGATCACTTCTTTTATGGCATTACTTTGTTGCTTTGTTAATAACCAAGGAAGAGCACTTGCATTAATCCAGTCTCCATTGCTATTTGATTCGATGATATTTTTCATTGCATGATTGGAATCATGAATGTCACTACAAATTTTGCCAAGTTTTTCTTTGTCACGCCTTCCATCCAATATTTTCCACAACATCTCTATTACATTATTTCCAATATGCATATTATCAAACAAATGCACAATTTTTAGATGCTTATAGTAGGGCAGCCTACTAAATTCTCTGGGATAACATTTTAGTCCCTTTGGAAGCTGGTCTGTGATGCCTTCATGACCTTCAAGATCATCAACTACATAATTAGCCAACAAAACACAATCAAAATATATAATTTTTAAACATCGACCATTATGTGGAATGATATTACCTTGAATTCTATTATATTCCAACTGCCATAGGTGAGGTGTCATTCTTTGGGGCTTTGATGTAGTCTCTTCTTTCCCATTGAAAAGATGACTTTCTACACTTTGATACTTATGATTTCAGGGGATGAACTGCCTATACTCATCAAACACCTATTTTCTTAAACTTTTGGAATGATGGGATTTCATCTTTGGACAACACATTGGATATGCAAATTTTCCCTTTGTTTGAAGACCTACAAGATAACGATAAAATTGGATTAAATATGTATATTTTTATAATTTGAATTATCTTGTACAACTAGAATTCACCATAACATACCACATAAATGTGTCAACCCTGGAGCATCATGAATTATCCACACAAGTATTGCATGGAATTGAAATTCTCTTTGTCCAATTGGTTGGGAGATGTCATACATAGTGAAACCATTCCATAACACCAACAACTCATCGATAAGAGGCGCAATATATACATTCATATCTTTCACTTGGTACTTACCTAGTTGAATTAACAACATCAGATAATTATTGTGATCATTTCACTCCAAGACTTATAATTACATGTGGATAACTATAAAATAATAAGATACCTAGAACAATTATTGCCAACATAATGTGCTCCCTCTTTATTGACATCCATGGAGGAAGGTTATTGTTTATAACAAAAATAGTCCACACCGAGAAAATGGATCTCATCTCTCCATGTGGATTGACACCATTTGTTGCCAAAGAAAGCCTGAGATTTTGAGGTTCCTCTTTAAAGTATGGCCACTTTTCCTCTATGTCCATAAATGATGAACCATCCGTAGGCCTTCAAATAATGTCATCTTGAATCCTTCTACGTGCATGGTAATCCATAAATTGTGCCAAGTTATTGCACCTGAATAATCATTTCAGATGTGGAATAATGGGGATGTGACGAAGAACCTTGCGAGACACCTTTTTTGTCACTTAATCATCTCAATATCTGCTCATATGGCATTTAGGGGATTCTGTTGCATTTTCATGTTCTTTATAATAAATAATATGATCTTTAGGACAAGCATCTATTGCTTGATACTCCATTCCAATATGTTTCATAATGGCACATAATTCTTGGTACGAGCGAGGGAGAACATTTGATGGTGGTAATAGAAAGTCACCTATCAATCTGCAACAAATAATATAAGTCATTACTATAAACAATCTTAATGGTACATGTTTCACCTTTTATAGACTATAATGACATATATGACAAACCTTAGCATACGTGACATTTCTATGTTGGATAAACCATTCATAACCTTCAAATTCAACAACAACAATACAATAGAGAGAATAGTAGATTGAGACCCTTCGTAAAGGGTTGTGTCTGCCTTCTCAAGTAGAGGTATATCATGGATGTTGTCAATGTCATCCTCATCAGTAGCAATAGTAGCACCAGCAGCACCAGTACCAAATGTGTCAATGATCAATACACTCATACCATCATCTTCAAATATATTTTCTGGTGCATGATCATCATCTTCCATGGGATCATGATCTTCAACTTCAATATTCACACCTCCATGTTCCTCTATATTCACACTGAGGATATCGACCTATCTAAAAATGATGATAATCAAACCTCCTTCTATGGTTCATATGTATATTAATTGTGAAAACAATATAACAAACAACTTACCACTGGATTATAATCAAACCATAGTAATGTTCAGATGTAAACATTCACATAAGTATTAACACTAGGATTATAGTGGAAACCCAATTTGGAGAAAACCACATTGTAACATGCAACATCTAACAATGTAGTCCACTATCTAGCTGTAACTTATCTTGCAAAATATAGTAATGTTCAGATCTAAACATTCACACAAGTATTAACACCAGGATTTATAGTGGAAACCTAATTTGGGAAAAACCACTTTTGTAACATGCTACTATTATTTTCACTCTTCTGAAGTGAGCTCAATAAAAAGCCAACCCTGTCAAAGGTTACAATACACATTGTCAGGTGTGACCCGGTTAAATGATTTCAATCACCCTATTAAAAGTGAGCCTAGTCATAGGACTTACATACACTCCATTAGAATGCAACCTTGTTCAAAGGATTTAACAGATGACTATTAGGTCAACCTCTGTTAAAATGATTTTGACTATTACAATGGTTAGAAAGTAGTAGTAGTATTATCTGAAAAATATACAACTCACTTTGCAAATATTAGATCTGATTCCATACACTAATGTTGGTTTACTGACTTTGAAACTTTTCCATTTCCATCTCTGATCTGCTCGAAACTTTTCTTCAAGTAATCACCACAATTCTCCTTCAGCCTTATCTGCTTATTCAGTCAATAAAACTTTCTTCTTCTAGCATTCTCTATTCTTCATGTGCATTCATAACAAAATGTTTAGGTTCACTTATACTTTCCTCAATTAGGTTAACTCATCTTTTTTTGCTTAATCTCAATCGTAGATCTTAGGGTTAGGTCAGATTCATTGAATCTACCCACTTCATGTTCTTCGGCTCCTCTTCTAGAATCATCTCAAATCTCTTAAAGATTTACAATAAAACATTTTACAATGCATTTAATGCTTCCAAACAATCAATAAATAAAGTCAACACGTTTTACATAATCTAAGAATTCAATAATGTTGGCTCCAAAATTAAATTCTCTTCAAATATAAAATTGCTGATGCTTGGTCAATACTATGATTTTGAACTCGGTCTCCATGTAGAAAGCTTGGTCATTACTAAAACTATTTCCTTGGCTTACACTATCTTCCTTGACAATTTACTGATGCTCGGTCAACACTAGAATTTTGTTTCGCATATACTAACTTGGTTGACACTAACATCACTCGGCTTAAACATGATTTTTCATTCTTTGCTCGATTAAGCCTACCAGTTTAGTTTTCAATCTTACTAAGATAAACAATACATTATCTCATCATAGTGCAACATAGTTAAGTACACTTTGTAGTATCAAGATAACTCAACCTTTCCCTAGGTGCTATTGTTACCAACCTTGCTTAGCCCCTTAGCAACACTCAAATAGATATAGTACTTTGCTAAGTAGCAACAATCTTACCAGTTAAGGTTTGACATCAATGACAATACAACAATTGTTTCAATTGTGGTTTCTAACAATCTCCCTCTTTGGCATTGATGGCAACACCATATGATATCACTTGAATAACACATGGATTACCAACCAATCCAAAAACTTATTTGTCCATCAAAAAATTATTTTATAATATCCTTAGCTTCATTCTGATTCAGAATCCTATAAGCCTCACTTCTGTGACCATCAAAAGTATTCAGATCTCCCTCTATCCTAATTCTTCATTTTAGTTCATCAGTTCATCTCCCTCTTACTTTTTAGTATCATGTGTTATCATATCTCATGTATTATCATATCAGTACATCTCCCTCTTTGACAAAAATGCCAAAGCAACAACTAAAACATACATCCATCAGATGTAGATAATATCTGTGCAGCTCAATGTTTCTCCCTCTGTCATCTTGCTTATGACTATTTCCTTGTCTTTGCTTCTCTTCACAACTCTAGGCCAGTCCTAAAGTGTGACAATCTTCTACATCAAGTTGTCAAATATTCTGTTGTAGCACATTTGATGCAGTGCTCCTAGCTTGTCTAGGCAGCCTCGGTTAGGGGAAGAACCCCTAATTGACTTCTCAAATACTCATGAGCTTCTCTGGGTAAAGATTTAGTGAATATATCTACTAATTGTTCTTTTGTATTCACATATTCCATTCGGACTTCTTTATCTTGTACTAATTCTCTCAAGTAGTGATACTTGATTGCAATTTGCTTGGTCTTAGTGTGCATCATTGGATTCTTAGAAATATTGATAGAACTTGTGTTGTCACAAAAAATAACAACAGGTTCAGTGATTTCTTTTTTCATGCCTATCAACAATTGTTTTATCCATACCAAGTTTGAATAGTTTACTACAGCAGCAACATACTCGGCCTCGATAGTAGATTGGGAAATGTAATTTTGTTTCTTGCTTGTCCAGGAGACTAATCTCTATCCAAGAAAGAAAGCTCCACCACTAGTACTCTTTTTTTCATCTACATTTCCTGTTGAATCAGCATCTGTATAAACTCAGAGTTCAAATTTGCCATCCTTCTTATAATATAAACTATAGTCAGCAGTTCCTTTCAAGTATCTCATAATTCTTTTCACAGCCATCATATGTGTTTCCTTAGGATTGGCAGAGAATCTTTCCACAATCCCAACAGCTAATGCAATATCTGGTCTGCTATGTACAACATACTATAATTTTCCAATCATGGATTTGTACAAAGTTTAATTTACTTTTGCAGCATCATCATTCATTTCTTGTATCCAGTCTTCATTCTCCAATGCTTCTCTAGTTGTCTTTGGTTCAAATTCACACAGTAGACATGTTGCATTCTTAGCCTTACTTTTGGTCTGAATTCTAGTATCCTTATCTCCAATTATCTATTCAGGCTTGTGATGTCTTCTTACATATTTTTCCAAAATAGGTTCAACTTTCTCTCCTCTATTTCATCATGTTCCTCAACAAGATTGTCAGATTCAACTTTAGAATGCTCGACAACCTCTTCCTGATACTCAACAACATTTTCTTGTAGCTCGGCATGTTCTTGTTCTCTATTGGTACTATTTTCCTGACACTCGATAGCTTCTGTCTGTCACTTGACATTGTTTACTCGAGACTCAGCATTAGGTGCAAGTCTGTTACTTGCCTCTTCTTCTTCTTCAATATACACAAAAGATCTATAATCTTCTGGTTCTCTTTTATTGTCAACTTCATTTCTTTCTGCATACTCATCAATTTTGACATTCACACTTTCCACAATTTTGTTATTGTTAGAGTTCAAACACTTATAAGCTTTACTTTTTGTGGAGTACCCTAGGAATATGCCTTCATCACTCTTAGCATCAAACTTTCCATTCCTAGTGTCTTTTAATATATAGCACTTACTTTCGAAGATTCTAAAGTATTTAACACTTGGTGCATGCCCATGCCATAGTTCATAAGGTGTCAAATTTGTATCTTTCTTGATCTGTACCTGGTTAAGAGTGTAGATGACAATGCTTATAGATTCTTTCCAATATTTATGTGCCATATTCTTTTCAATCATCAATGTCCTTGCACAATCTAAGATAGATCTATTTCTCCTTTCTGCTATACCATTCTGTGGAGGTGTTCTAGGTGTAAACATCTATCTTTTAATTCCTCTATCATTGCAAAATAGATTAAATTCATTTGATGTAAATATTCCACCTCAGTCAGATCTAAGACATTTCAAGTTCCTACCTATCTATTTTTCAACCTTAGCCAAATACCACTTAAAGAATTGGAAAGCTTCAGATTTTTCTTTTAGAAACATCACATGCATCATCCTAGTATGATCATCAACAAATAAGATAAAGTATCTAGCACCATAGTAACTTTGTACACCCATAGGTCCACAAAGGTTAGTATGAACCAAATCTAAAATGTTTTCAGAAGTAAAGGATTTTCTCTTGAAACTTGACTTTGTCATTTTTCCTAACTGGCATTCCTTGCACATCACATTCTCAGGTTTCTTCAATCTAGGTAGACCTCTTACCTTTTTCTTCTTACTTATCTCTACCAGATTGTCAAAGTTAACATGACACAGCCTTTTATGCCATAACCAAATATCATCAAGTTGTGTAATCAAACATGTTTCTTCAAATAGTTCAAGATAGAACAAAATACCTCTAGCCCAATCTCCACTTCCAATCAGTTCTCCAGTAGTATCAAATATTTTAGCTTGCTTGTGATAAAATTCCACTTGGTAACCAGTTTTGCTAAGCTAAGAAACACTTAACAAAGTATAATTAAGACCTTCAACCCAATATGCATTTTCACAAGATATCTTATCAATCAGTTTAATCAAACCTTTTCCTCTAACAGGACATCGTGCATCATTACCAAATTTTACACTTTTACCTCTGTAATGATGTAGGGTCTCAAACTTATTTTTGTCACCAGTCATGTGATGTGAACAACCATTGTCAATAATCCATTTATCATTCTTATTCACATAGGATATCAATGCAATTTTCTCATCCTCATCAGATTCATCTTTCATTGCCACATAGACTACCTCAATTTCAAAATCATCACTATCAGTGTCAGTCTCTTTTTCTGCAATGTAACAAGATTTCTTACCTTTTCCTTTGTAGTCTCTGTTCCATCAGTAGCTTCTATCATCTTTTCTATCTTTGTGTTTGCTTTTCCTTTCATCATCTTTATCCTTCCTGTCAGGACATCTAGTAGCTATATGATCAACTTTATTACATGCAAAACATATAATAGGGATTTTACCTTTATACTTTCCTTTTCCCCT
Organism: Chamaecyparis obtusa; assembly: GCA_027943335.1. Classification (NCBI taxonomy): domain Eukaryota; kingdom Viridiplantae; phylum Streptophyta; class Pinopsida; order Cupressales; family Cupressaceae; genus Chamaecyparis; species Chamaecyparis obtusa. The sequence continues at coordinate 50,190 of BSBK01006287.1, read as the reverse complement.
TCTCAGACTTCTAGCCATAAGAGCTTCTAGATCTTCTAGGTCTTCATCAGAAGTGTCACTGTCACTTTCACTATCACTTTCACTTTCACTTATGCATCTTTCTTTTTCTTTCTTTGGCTTGTTCAGAACTAGCTGTGACTTAAAAGTAGATCCAACATTTCCAATGCTTCTAATAGTGAAATTATCATAGTTAGAGAGTTCAAAAGTAGTCAGCTTACCAACCAAACTTTCCAAAGTAAGCACATTAGCAGAGTTACATCTAGATTCCTGAATAGCTAAGATCTTAATAGCATATATAGGACACAGGGTTCTTAGTACTTTCCCAATTATAGTTTCATCATCAATAACCTCATTTTCTCCTTTAATAGCATTCAAAAATTCTTTTATTCTACCACAATATTGTGTAATATTTTCACCTTCTTGCATTCTCATTTCATCAAACTTACGTCTAAGACTCTTAACTTTTTCTTTCAGCACATACAAGTCACCAACATAGATCCTTGCAAGAGTGTCCCACATATCCTTGGCAGATGTACAGTCCTTAATGTCCTCAAATTCTGGATAGCTTAGGGCAGATGCAATTTCCAACATTGCCTAATTATGTTCTTTCTTAGCTCTCATTTCTTTGGTAGTCAAAGGTGTGACAGGTGAGACATAGTCATTCTCAATGTAATACTTAGTAGAGTCACCAATACTGGCTAGATGCAGCTTCGTCAAGCTTTGCCATGCAGGGAAGTTTTCCTTGTTCAGCTTCGGTACCTCCTTCTTATACATCCTGATCATTTGATTCAAGCCCCTTTAAACTTGATTTTTGTCAACACTAATAATAAGCAACAAAGCTCTGATGCCAATTGTTAATATGATTTAGAACAATAGAGAGGGGGGGTGAATCAGTTGTTCTCAGGTCCTGATGTATAAAGCAATCTCAAAAACTTATCCTTAAATCAGATCCAAAACCAAAACAAACTCGGTCATCACTAATTAAGTAATAGAAACATCTAATAATGCAGTCCACTACCTAGCTATAACTTAACTTGCAAAACATAGTAATGTTCAGATCTAAAGATTCACACAAGTATTAACACTAGGATTTATAGTGGAAACCCCATTTGGGAAAAACCACTTTGTAACATGCTACAATTATTTTCACTCTTCTGAAGTGAGCTTGGTAAAAAGCCAACCCTATCAAAAGTTACAATACACACTGTCAGGTGTGACCTGGTTAAAAGATTTCAATCACCCTGTTAAAAGTGAACCTATTCATAGGACTTACATACACTCCATTAGAATGCAACCTTGTTCAAAGGATTTAACATATGACTGTTAGGTCAACCTTTGTTAAAAGGATTTTGACTGTTACAATGGTTAGAAAGTAACAAAAGTATTATCTGAAAAATATACAACTCACTTTGCAAATATCAGATCTGATTCCATACACTAATGCTGGTTTACTGACTTTGAAACTTTTCCATTTCCATCTCTGATCTGCTCGAAACTTTTCTTCAAGCAATCACCACAATTCTCCTTCAGCTTTATTTTCTTATTTAGTCAATAAAACTTTCTTCTTCCAACATTCTCTATTCTTCATGTGCATTCATAACAAAATGTTCAGGTTCACTTATACTTTCCTCAATTAGGTTAACTCATCTTTTGCAACTTAATCTCAATTGTAGATCTTAGGGTTAGGTCAGATTCATTGAATCTACCCGCTTCATGTTCTTCAGCTCCTCTTCTAGAATCATCTCAAATCTCTTAAAGATTTACAATAAAATATTTTACAATGCATTTAATGCTTCCAAACAATCAATAAATAAAGTCAACATGTTTTACATAATCTAAGAATTCAATAATGTCAGCTCTAAAATTAAATTCTCTTCAAATATAAAATTGCTGATGCTCGGTCAATATTGTGATTGTCAACTCGATCTCCATGTAGAAAGCTTGGTCATTACTAAAACTATTTCCTTGGCTTACACTGTCTTCCTCAACAATTTACTGATGCTCAGTCGACACTAGAATTTTTCTTGGCATATACTAACTCGGTCAACACTAACATCACTCAGCTTAAACATGATTTTTCATTTTTTGCTCGGTTAAGCCTACCAGTTTAGTCTTTAGTCTTACTAAGATAAACAATACATTATCTCATCATAGTGCAAAATAGTCAAGTACACTTTGTAGTATCAAGATAACTCAACCTTTCCCTAGGTGCTATTGTTACCAACCTTGCTTAGCCCCTTAGCAACACTCAAATAGATATAGTACTTTCCTAAGTAGCATCAGTCTTATCAATTAAGGTTTGACATCAATGACAATACAATAATTGTTTCAATCACAATTTCCAACACTTCCATGGTTCATATGTATATTAATTGTGAAAATAATATAACAAACAACTTACCACTGGATTATAATCAAACTGCCCTTCCATGTGACCATTGTCCCTACAATGTCTCTTTACTGTTTTGATTTTGTTTCTTCTTGTCTTTAAGCCGTTACAACTCTGGCATGGACAATAACATTTTTCATCGCCTTCTCTTTGAAAGTTAGACAACAATCTAGTCATTGTCTCCCTATTTTGATCAAATTCCCTTGTATTATCTGACATGATCCTTAATGTGTCTATCTGCAAAACAAATTGGAGATGCCTCCTTTCATTAGCTTCATGTCACCTTCTCATAGCTTCTCATTTTCTGATAGATTTCACCAAAAGCTTTGTAGGAAACCAAGTAAGGGGTATTATTGAGTTCAAACACATTGAGCTACTACAACTGAATTATAAATCATGAATTCACTATAAAATTAAAAATGAATAGGGACATACGTAAGATATTTAATGCACTTACTATTTTGAATTTGAGCTTGAGCATCATGCAATGTTATTGCTGTCATTGCATGCTTGCTGCTATTGTGCACCATATATTGTCTTATACGCTATTTATGAGCATGTTATTGCCATCAAGCTAGGGCATCATGCATTATTTATGAGCTCAGTGTTTGAGCACCGACCAATCAAATAGGGACATGAGGTGCTCAAATAGTGAGCTCATAAACAATGCATGATGCTCTAGTTGTAGGTAGTTATCTCTTCTATAATGATGGAGGAGTGAAAGGTAATGATCAATGAGGTTGCTACTATTAGATCATACATTAACACACTTACTATTTTGAATTTGAGCTTGTGCATCATGCAATGTTATTGCTGTCATTGCATGCTTGCCATTGTGCACCATATATTGTTTTATACATTGTTTATTTCATTGAGACTATGAGCTATTGTAGTTGACTGTATTGTTTTGGGGTATGATCTATTGTAGTTCTTTCTTTTTTCTTTGAATCATTGTTTACAATTACTTTTGATGCAATATTTGTGTGAAGAACAAGAATAAAATGGTGAACGATTGTATTTGACAAAGATAAACATGACACATTTTGTTGGGCTGATTGGGTTGGCCTGGTACCATTTACATGGCCTGGCTAGATATTAAACAGTGAGCTCATGAACAATGGCAGTATTAGATAACAAGCTCATGAATAATGTATGATGCCCTAGCTTGCAGCCTGCGAGCCATCAAGACATTTTCTCATGAAATGATCATAAATGGGGAGTACCACATAGTGAATATCAACACCAAAACAAATAAAGAGAGATCAAAAACTTCACACAATGCCTTGAACATAATAGAAATGATGCCCTAGCTTTGAAAGCTCATATGTCATCAAGCATTCCAAATGAAAAGATGTAAACAATGCCAGTATTAAACAGTGAGCTCATGAACAATGTATGATGCCCTAGCTTGCAGCCCGCGAGCCATCAAGACATTTCCTTGTCAAATGATCATAAGCGGGGAGTACCACATACTGAATATCAATAGAAAAAAATATAAAGAGAGATCAAACACTTCACACAATGCCTTGAAGGTAATAGCTCTCAAAGCTCGTGGGTCATCGAGCATTCCAAAAGCTAATTAAGATGTAAACAATGAAATTGAAATTGATTTAATGAGAAGACAAAGCTCGAATGCCTACCTCATGTCCCTATTTTATGTCTCTATTTGATCTAATAGCATCAATATAACAAACAGAGCACTAACCAATCAAATAGGGACATGAGGTGCTCAAACAGTGAGCTCATAAAACAATATATTTAGTCTTAATAAAATCTTATAAAACAACATATATTGTGTGAAGTGTTTGATCTTGCTTTATTTGTTTTTTTGTTGATATTCACTATGTGGTACTCCTCATTTATGATCATTTCATGAGGAAATGTCTTGATGGCTTGCGGGCTGCAAGCTAATCCCCTTTCTGCAAATTTTAGGCAGAGTTTGCAGGAAAAATACTAGAAAGTCCTCTCAAAGCAGTATGATGCTGTTTCATAATAAATGATATGTAGATCTATAAATATCAGGGTTTTAGAGCCATTAGATTCTTGAGCTTGATACAAGATTTTCAGAGCCTTCTAAATGAAAATATTGGTTGCAAGTTGAAATTTGTCTTCAGGTGTAAGGTGCAATGTTTCAACTATCTAAAGTTGTTTTTTTCCAATGTGAGACAAGCCTAGAATTTGATAGTCTATATGGCCATTTAAAAAAAACTTTTGAACAATATATGACAACTTAAAATGAGACTTTCATTTTTGATCATATCACATGGAAAATTTGCAGTGAAGTTTTGGTAGTTATTCAACTTCAAAATTTGGCAATAGTCTTGCACCTCTTCTAGATTTTCCATTCTTGGTATAATTTCTTTATAGTTTCTTTGATTCATGTTTTGAATAACTCTTGTAACTTGGAGCTTTAATGTAGTCTTCTACATTATGCTAAGAAATATTTTTATGCCATGTCAAATGTCATGATAACTTTATGTCTTGGATAGAAGATATTAAGGCAGAAAGTTCAAAATCTTCCAGAACTCTATTCAAGCTTTTTCTTGCTAGAATCTATCTGTAGCAGCCACAGGTTTTTTCCAATAAATAGCTTAAGTTTTTTCAGCTATGCTTTTGATGCTGTTAGATAATGTGAAAGAGGATGATAATCTATGTTTTTGATTTGAATAAATAGTAAATCTCAAGCCCAAAAAACAAGAGTCTAGAAGTTTTGTAAGAAGCTGACGTTTACATTTTATTATGAGATGCATCCATTCATATAAAATTACCATACAAGCTAAGTTGAATGCTTTGTCCATAGATTTTATTTCAGACTTTCAGTTCTCTTTAAGATATAGACTTTTATTTCTCATGTCTCATTGGAAAGGCATTGTTATTTGTGTGTGGGATTTTTCAGAATAAAATTAATCTAGATAGTTATTTTTCTAGTTTGAAAGTAAATTATTTGGTCCTTTCTATATTTATTTTTGTTATTTATGTAGCACATTTAAATAATCACATCTTTTATATTTTCTTAATTTATAGAAATTCTTTCTGGATATGCCATTGAAAAAAAATGTATATTATGGAAATACCATACAGCTCTTCTAAATTGTTGGAGCATGCTGAAATTTTCTAATTTGTTGGACCAACTAAGCATAGTTTCAAGTAGTTAAAATTTCACAGTCATCTATTAGTATCATAAATGAAGACTTATTTGTTTTCAATCAATGTTTAGCAAATTTCTTGATAATGTTGTCTAAAGTTTGAACCTTTACTGATTTAATGCTTGGTGTTCCCCAAGCATATACAAAATGTACACATGATGGACTCAAATAGTTTTCAAAGAACTCTAGTATGTTAAGGGTCCATATATTACCTCAAGTTGTTATGAATTTTTAATTATATCCTTTGCTGAAATTTATTATTTGTATCTTGTTTTAAAATCCCAGATAAAAATATTCATGGATGTGGCTATGGTAGTATCTTGTCAAAAGGTGGAAATCATGATGAGAAATATATACAAACAAAAGTTGAAGAATGCGATTAGAGAGTAAGTGCAGCTAAAGCATGTGTTAGAAGGAGGTGGGGACCTCGTATGCAAGTAAGTTGTTGATTTCCTTATATTCATTGAACTTTGGTAAAATATATCCCATTATACATATTTTGTTTGTATTTAATTGATAAGAATGATTTCTCTTTGAATTCTAACTCTATCTATATATGGGTCCAAATAGACATGTTCACAAAGTTCTTGTTATAATCAATTGTTTGAGGGGGGATTTGGGATTGCTATCATGATAACATCATGATTAGATTGCAAACTTGAGATGACACAAACTGAGTGAAATATGTTTTCACTCAAAATATTGAGAGAAATATGAGGAAAAAAACCAAAAATAAACACCATAGGTTTAAAATTACAAATGAGATAAAATTACTCTATCTCTTGGAAAGGTTGCAGTAGGCATTTGAAACCAATTTATCTTCTTTGAGTCCTACCATTGATTATGAATGGTTTCAAACCCAGATGGGAAAAGATTTTAATGTAGTTGCATTAATGTAGATGACCCTTATTTAGGTCTATTTTAACTGGTATGTATTAGTTGAGTCATAATAGACTAGATAATTCTTAGATTTTAAATGTAAGATTATTTTTTAATAAAGAAATTTTTGCATCTAAAGATTACATGTATATATATGAAAAATAACTTGTATATACTATACAAGGAAAATAACTTTCAGAAGAAAATGCAAGAGTACATGCATGCATAAGAGGATGAACATAAATAATAAGGGTGTCACACATTGTGCTAAGTGATGAATTTTTGACCCGGGTATGAATCTAGTGTGCCCCTATGTGATCTAGAACTTGCAAAGAAAAGAGAGATGAAGGTTAGATAAAAAATATCTAAGCAATGAATGACATCCTATTACTGATCCTCATCTACAATTATGCATGTGCATAGTCAAGCCATACACTTCTGAAAGAAAAACCAAGCTTACGGTCTCAATGAAATAAATAGTGTATAAAATAATATATGGTGCACAACAACATCAAGCATGCAATGACAATAATAACATTGCATGATGCCCGAGCTCAAATTCAAAACAGTAAGTGTGTTAATGTATGATCTAATAACAACAACCTCATTGATCATTACCTTTCACTCCTCCATCATTATAGAAGAGATAACTACTTACAACTATATTTCATAATTCCTCCTTTGAAGTATATATATATCAAGTATAATTATGAGTTTACATCATATATTTAGTCTTAATAAAATCTTATAAAATAACATAAAACTAACCCAAAATAATTTGTCTTAATAAAATCTTAATAAAACAATATATTTAGTCTTAATAAAATAATACACTTGTTGTTTTGAATTTGGGCTTAGGCATCATGCATTGTTTATGAGCTCATTGTTTGATTACCAGCCAATCAAATAGGGACATGAGGTGCTCAAACAGTGAGCTCATAAACAATGCATGATGCCCTAGCTTGCAGCCCACAAGCCATCAAGACATGTCCTCATGAAATGATCATAAACATGGAGTACCACATAGTGAATATCAACAACAAAACAAATAAAGAGAGATCAAACACTTCACACAATGCCTTGAAGGTAATAGAAATGATGCCCTAGCTCTCAAAGCTCGCGGGTCATCAAGCATTCCAAATGAAAAGATGTAAACAATGCCAGTATTAAACAGTGAGCTCATGAACAATGTATGATGCCCTAGCTTGCAGCCCACGAGCCATCAAGATATTTCCTCATGAAATGATCATAAACGGGGTGTACCACATAGTGAATATCAATACCAAAACAAGTAAAGAGAGATCAAACACTTCACACAATATATGTTGTTTTATAAGATTTTATTAAGACTAAATATATTGTTTTATGAGTTCACTGTTTGAGCACCTCATGTCCCTATTTGATTGGTCGGTGCTTTATTTGTTATATTGATACTATTAGATCAAATAGGGACATCAATAATAAAATAGGGACATCAATAATAAAATAACACACATACAGTTTTGAATTTGAGTTCATAAAGATTAACTTTCAGAAGAATATGAATGAATACAAACATACATAAGTGGATGAACATAAATAATGAAGTTACCAAACATTTCTTGAAGTAATGAAGTGTTGACCCAGGCTTCAATCCAATATGCTCTTGTATGATCCAAAACCTGCAAGGAAGGAAAAGATGGGGTTAGGTCCAAAGGATCTAAGTAATGCTTGGCACCCTATTAATGATCCTCATATATAATTATGCATGTGCATAGTCAAGCCATACACTTCTAAAATGAACTATGCTATAGAACAATATAGGTGTGTGTTAATGTGATTCAAAATCTATTATGCAAGATTGTTTTATTATTGAGATACGGATATCTTAAGTCTACAAGAATAAATGTTTTGAGAAATATTTGAATTTAATTTTGACAATAACATGAGGAGTGATATATTTCAAGCTTCAGTGAAATTTCATACCACACTGTGTTCGTAGATTACGTTCAATGCGTTATTTATGCTTGTATTGGTGGGAAAACTCTTGAAAATGTGCAAAAGAGATTGCATTCAACCATGTTGTTTACATGACACATGTAGTTTACCTCTAGCCTAAATTAGTGTTGCATACAAATTTGTGGATGCTGCGTGGTATGAAGCTTCGTTGAAGCTTGAAAATGATAAGCGTTATGATGCTGAGGTATGGTGTGGTAAGCACAAGTATAGTTTCTCGTAAGTTGCTATTGGTATAGTTTTTTTTTTTCAATAGTTGCAGAATCCAACTTCTCCTATACTTACACATATGTATACATTTTGGGCTTGGCTTTAATGTCATGTAAATTTGAGTGAAATGGTAATAATATTTAAGAGCAACAAGTATGGCATTTTAAACAACTATGCATATACATTATATAACAGGAGTGATACATTTTAGTGGAAACACTTAATGAGAAGACACAAAGAAACCCAAATACCTATGAAGACACACTTGGAGCCATCAGAGATTATAAAGACATCCAAAGGCATCAACTAGAGGATTTTGGCACTTATAATGGCCTATGAGGTCATTTCATGCAATAAGAATGGCGAATGTGTAATCTGTCCTAAAAGGCCTAATAAGCCTTAGGACCAAATTTGGAGTCTAGGATAGAATTAGGTGTTACAAGTTTCAAATACGATGATACTTATATGATGGCTTAAGTAAATTGTTCTTACCTTGAGACTAGTATACCATGGGATTAGCGGATGGTTGTTATAATAGAAACTATGTGTCTGTGGGATACTTTTATATTTTGTATTAAATAATGATAGATACATATGTGTTTCTTCTTTTTGCAACAATTTATATTCTGATACTTATATCTTGAATTGTCAAATGACCAATGAGTAATAATTTCAAAAGTGTATCATAATTAAAGGCATGTGAATTTATATTGTACTTAATCTGAATGCCACTATGTAATGTTTTTACTTACAATATTAATCTTAATATATCCTTATTAAGATATCACTATTTTATTATTGATGTCCTTATTTACATATTTTCATCAAATGACCCAAAAACATCAAGAATGGTCCTATATGGTCACTAATAGCCAACTTTCAGAAGAATATGAATGAATGAAAACATACATAAGTGTATGAACATAAATAATGAAGGTACCAGATATTGCCTAAAGTAATGAAGTGTTGACCCGAGGTTCAATCCAGTATGCTCTTGTATGATCCAAAACCTGCAAGGAAGGAAAAGATGGGGTTAGATCCAAAGGATCTAAGCAATGCCTGACAACATATTACTAATCCTCATCTACAATTATGCATGTGCATAGTCAAGCCATACACAGACTCAACAACATGGTAGCATTGATCCAATAATAGAAAATACATTACAAATGCCAAGCTCACGGTCTCAATGAAATAAAAAGTGTATAAAATAATATATGGTGCACAACAGCAGCAAGCATGCAATTACAACAATAACATTGCATGATGCTTGAGCTCAAATTCAAAATAGTAAGTGTATTAATGTATGTTTGCATGATGCTAGATATTAAATAGTGAGCTCATGAACAATGCCACTATTAAACAGTAAGCTCATGAACAATGTATGATGCCCTAGCTTGCAGCCCGCAAGCCATCAAGACATTTCCTCATGAAATGATCATAAATGGGGAGTACCACATAGTGAATATCAATAACAAAATAAATAAAGAGAGATCAAACACTTCACACAATGCCTTGAAGGTAATAGAAATGATGTCCTAGCTCTCAAAGCTCACAGGTCATCAAGCATTCCAAATGAAAAGATGTAAATAATGCCAGTATTAAATAGTGAGCTCATGAACTATGTATGATGCCCTAGCTTGAAGCCTGCGAGCCATTAAGACATTTCCTCATGAAATGATCATAAACAGGGAGTACCACATAGTGAATATTAATAACAAAACAAATAAAGAGAGATCAAACACTTCACACAATGCCTTGAAGGTAATAGCTCTCAAAGTTCATGGATCATCGAGCATTTTGAATGCTAATTAAGATGTAAACAATGACATTGAAATTGATTTAATGAGAAGACAAAGCTCGAATGCCTACCTCAAGTGCTAGTGCCCTCTTCCCACATGGTGCCGGCCTCTTTGCGCATGCCAAACTCAAATGCCCTCTTCTCGCCACACAAAATTGTAATGTCATCTTCATGATAGCTCTTCAAATTCACAAATTACAAATGAAAATTTCTTTCTTTCTTTTTTTTTTTGGTTTATAACCAAATGGGTGTCGCAATTACGATGATAGCCTCGCTATTACGACACCGTTGGGGGCACTTGCAAAAAAAAAACACAAATTGTATTGGCATCAAAAATTGGCATCGAAATTAGACCCCAAATGTTATAGTGACCTCTGCCAAACAAATTATGGGACCTATTTCAGTCATGGCCAGAAGTATACTCAAATTCCCTCTTGTCTGCTCTATGATAATGTATACTAGCTTTGGTTGTTTGGGCAATTTTGTGGGAGCGCAACAAAAGAATTTTTCACAAAGTAATCACCCCAATTCAAGTAGTCCTCCCAAATTTGGAAAAGTCAATTTCTGAAGTGATAAAATCCATTCATTCAAAGCTTAAATGCAATCTTTATATGACATGTTGGGATAGTATTGTAACATGGGAATGGAAGCACATACATGTTCCAACCGGTTGGTGTCACCAATCACTCTCTTCAAAGACTCAGGATCATCACTTAGTTCGTTGGATTCCTCCTACCTAGGGGATTGTTAAAATAAATTTTGATAGCTCTTCGAGAGGTAACCTAGGGGTATCGGGGGCGGGTGTGTGCATTTGAGATCACTAAGGCTCCATTTTGGCAATGAAATATTGCCCACTACCCCGAGGTACAAATAATATGGCTGAGGCTCAGGGTTTATTTTCTGGTCTGGCTCTTGCAAGAGGAGGATTTCATTGTGTTCAAATAGAAGGTGATTCATTGGTAATAGTCAATGCTTGCATTAAGAGGGAAATACATAATTGGAAGCCCACATACATTTTTCAACAAGTTTGGATCCTCCTTGATTCATTTCAAGAAGTGTACATATCTCATACTCTCTGCGAAGGTAATGCGGTTGCAGATCACCTTGCCAATAAAGGTTGTGATGGCCATGAAGTGACAAAACTCTCCCCTAAAGAAGTTACTAGGTGGGATACTAAACTCAAGAGCTGATTTTACAGGATGTAAATGGACAGGGTAACCATAAGAATAACTAAAGCATCTAGTTGTTTTCCATGTAATTGCTAGCTTGGCCAGAGTGGACATAAGTATTTCTGGTTGTGCTCGTGTCAACTCTTCTGCTATTTGCATAAATGGAGATCAGGTAGATTGTGATCCTCATGTCACAGTACCAAAATTGTGTGGTATGCAGTGTACTTATACTTTTGAAAATGATGTAATAATAAATTTATGTAGCTTGTGTGCCACCAATTTTTGGCCTCCTGCCCTCTTGGCTCATGTCTCGCATGTGCGTGATAAATTTGATGCTATGGGTATGTACATTTTATGGATATTTTTTGATGATTCTCAATTTCTAAAGTTGTGTCCGATATCATTGCATCACTGATGAAGGGTGCTCCCCTTAATACCACAAACACATAACAGATATAGAGAAACAACAACAATATGCAAGAACAGAAAATTGGCTTCTTATTATCTCCACAAATGTGGAATTACAAACTTTCAGAATTACAATATGCAAAGCCACATGGGCATTCCCTTACAATATTCTGTAGGACAAAGCCTTGAGCTATTACCCAGATCTACTACCCAGAACTATTCTGAACTGCCTAAGACAATAATACAGCCTTCCTTATATAGGCAATTTTCCACCGCCTGGGAAGGTTCCAGAATTTTAGCCAATAAGGCCGACCAAACTTAGAATTATTTTTATTTTACATTTCATTACATCATAGTCAGCTCAAAATAAATTTTGAAACCCGAACAGAAATTTTGAAGAAAAATCATTTTCCGCCATTTCAAGTGACCCAACTTTCGAAGACCATAAGTCATTACCAGTTGACCCGATTGACTATTGTAACCCCATTTCAGAAAGGGCGCGAGGAGCTCTACAACGCTTGAATCAAGCAAGCTTCATTCAGCCCAAAATTCAACCTCATCCGGGGCCTCTAAAGCCTTCAAAACTGAGTTCAAAGTTTCTGTCCCCTGCTGCCAATACCGAAAATCTTCAATATCTTGCAATATACACTTGATCTGGCAATGAAACTTTACTGGCAGACTTGTATGACCAAAATGAACCTCCAAGAAAGAAATCAGATCATTCTGAGCACATACGAAAATTACCAAAAATAGTAACTTTCCATAAATAGCAGCTCTGCACAAAATAACCCTTATTGAATATAAAAACAGAAATATTTTTTTGGGTGATGCAAGATTGCTCTTACACCCAGGATGCTCCTGCATCAGACACCCAGGGTAATTTGAGAAGTGACCCTGTCACGACTCAGGTGTGTAGAGGAAAGCCAAGACGGCTAACCTCCTCCTTTGTCAGCCATGATGAATCTTCAACAGGTCGTCCTTTCCACTTGACCAGATATTTTTCATATGTCCTGTTCCTTGTGCTTCTGCCAACACGACTGTCCAGTATATCTTCGATCTCCTTAGTGTCTGAATTGGTTGCTGGAATACTCCACTGTGCTGCTGTGATCTCATCTTCAACACCTCCTTCATGATACTCTGTCAGATCTAAAATGTTAAACACTGGTGAAATATTTAGCTCAGTAGGCAATTCTACCTCATATGCGTTTCCTGAATCATGTTTCTTTAGTATCTTACATGGCCCAAACTTCTTCATTTTCAGCTTGTTATATGTACCAACTGGAAACCGCTCCTTCCGCAAATGAACCATGACTTCATCACCAACCTGAAATTCCTTATACCTCCTTTTCTCATCTGCCTTAGCCTTATACTGTGCGTTCATCTTGGTAATATGCTTCCTCACCTCTTCATGGATGTTCTTCAAGTGTTCTGCAAAATCTTCAGCTTCAGCACTACTTATTTCTCCTTTATCTATCTTCCTCAATTCAGATGCATTTCTTGGACTACTTCCATATACAATCTGGAATGGTGATTTACCAGTGCTCCTGTTGACAGAATTATTGTATGCAAATTCCGCCTGTGGTAAAATCAAATCCCATCCTGTTGCCTTATCTCCAACCAAACATCTCAGCAAATTTCCCAAACTCCTATTCACCACCTCTGTCTATCCATCAGTCTGTGGATGGTGTGATGAACTGAACTTCAAATTTGTCTTCAACTTCTTCCACAACGTACGCCAGAAATATCCAACAAACTTAGTGTCCCGATCTGAAACTATGGTCTTTGGAAAACCATGAAGTCTCACTACTTCTCTGAAAAACAATTCTGCTACATGAACAACATCATTAGTCTTCCTGCAGGGAATGAAATGTGCCATCTTTGAAAATCGGTCAACTACTACAAAAATTGAATCATGTCCCCACTGTGTCCTCGGTAAACCAAGAACAAAGTCCATAATGATATCCTCCCAAGGCTTCTCTGGTATAGGTAATGGCTGATACAACCCTGTATTCTGCTTCACTCCTTTCGCCATCTGACATACTCTGCAACTCTTTACAAACTTCTTCACATCATGCTGCAACTGCGGCCAATAATAATTCTCACTAACCAAACCAATGGTTTTATCACGACCAAAATATCTAGCCAATCCTCCACTATGCTTCTCTTTGATGAGATTCTCCCTCATAGAACTTCGTGGAATGCACAACTGACTCCCTCTGAATAGCATATCATCCTGGATGATGAAATCCAACCATTTCGTCCTGTCTAGAGTAACAGGTTCTGCACAAGCTTTCCAAGCTTCACCAAAATCAGGATCCTCTGGATACAAATTCTTGAGTTCCTTGAACCCAACCACTTCAATCTGCATTTCTATCAGCAATAGTTGTCTTCTGCTAAGAGCATCTGCAACCCTATTAGACTTTCCACTCCTATGTTTCAAAACAAATGTATAACTCTGCAAAAACTCAACCCATTTCAAATGCCTCTGATTCAACTTTCCTTGACTATTCAAATATTGCAAAGCTTGATGATCAGTGTACAAAACAAACTCCTTAGGAAGCAGATAATGTCTCCACTTCTTTAATGCCTGAACTATAGCATAAAATTCCTGATCATAAACAGAATATTTCCTCTTGGCATCATTTAACTTCTCACTGAAATAAGCAACAGGTTTACCTTCTTGGCTCATAACAGCTCCTATTGCAGTACCACTAGCATCACAATCTACTTGAAACACCTTATTAAAATCTGGAAGTGCTAAAATAGGTTGTTCTGTAACTTTTTGTTTCAATAATTGAAAACTCTTTTCTGCCCCATTAGTCCACTTAAACTCTTTTCTATCCCCTCTCATTGTTTCAGTCAAGGGTCCACAAATACTGCTAAAATTTCTGATAAAATTTCTTTAAAAGCTAGCCAAACCATGAAAAGATCTTACCTCAGTAGCACTCCTTGGAGTAGGCCATTCAAGGATAGCCTGTGCCTTCTCTGGGTCTATTTTTAGACCTTCTGCTAAAACTAAAAATCCCAAATACACTAACTCTTTCTTCACAAAACTGCACTTCTTCTAATTAATCAACAATTTCTCATCTCTCATCTTCTCAAACACCATACGAATATGCATCATATGCTCATCCAATGTCTTACTAAAGATCAAAATATCATCTAGGTAAACAATGACAAACTTACCCAGAAATTCTTTCAGAACCTCGTTCATGAGCCGCATGAAAGTGCTCGGTGCATTGGTTAGCCCAAAAGGCATGACTAACCACTCATACAGTCCTTCCTTTGTCTTGAAGGCAGTCTTCCATTCATCTCCTTCTCTGATCCGAATCTGATGATATCCACTTTTCAGATCTATCTTTGAGAAATACACAGCTCCACTCAAACAGTCCATAATATCATCTATTCGTGGCAATGGAAACCTGTACTTGATTGTGATCTTGTTTATTGCCCTAGAATCTGTACACATCCTCCATTCTCCATTCTTCTTTGGTGCTAATACCGCTGGTACAGCACAGGGACTCAGACTCTCACGGATCAATCCTTTCTGTAACAATTTATGTACTTGTCTGTTCAACTCCTCACTTTCTGCAGGTGTCATTCTGTGTGCTGCCTTATTCGGAAAACTCACTCATGGGATCAAGTCCATCTGATGACTGATCTTCCTGACTGGTGGTAATCCATCAGGCACGTTATCGGATACAATATCCTGAAACTTATTCAACAAATCTGCAACTTCTACAGGAACATCTTCTACTTCCTCTTTATCGGCTTTTGGAATTAAAGCAAAACATACATGCTCATGCCTCATACCATCTAGGAAATTTCTTCCATCAACAAAAGTTATCCTTGCATTACCACATACCTTTTCTTCAGTCTCCTTCAATGGTTTTAGCTTATGTCGCACTCCATCCTTTGTCAGGGAATAGGTATTTGCACGACCATCATGTACAGCACATCTGTCAAACTGCCATGGTCTACCCAACAACATATGACATGCATCCATAGATATGATATCACACAATACCTCATCTTGGTATCCGCCAACCTTAAACTTTACCAAGCACTGTTCACTGACCATGACCTTGTGGTCATCCTGCACCCAGGCAATCCGATATGGATGTGGGTGTTTCTGTCTCTTGAGCTTCAACTTTGTCACCATCTCTTCTGACACCAAATTGTCAGTGCTTCCACTATCAATAATCACATCACAACATTTACCTTCGCACTTGCACCTGGTGTGAAACAGGCTCCTCCTTTGTTCAGGTTCATTCTCACCACTCAACAGGACTCTTCTGTTAATCAACGTTTCTCCTCTTTCAGCATCTTCACAATTTGATGATCTGGCATCTTCATCTACATGTGCAACTCTAGCCTGGCTTTCATTTCTCCTGTGTGTTCTACCTTGGCGCTGAGGACATTCAAATGCCCTGTGACCTTCTTCTCCACAGTGAAAACATGTTCCACGGAAGCCACCTCTTCCAGATCCTTGTCCTCTTCCTCTTCCTCTCTGATCTCTATTATTCTGATCCTGGAAGCGATTGGAATTATTTTCTCGCTGATTCTGACTGCTACTGGCCTCATCCTTCTTTTTCGGATCTTCATTTCGGCCACCATATGACTGTCCACCAGATCGTCCACCGCGACCTCTTCCATTTTGTTTGCTCTCAAACTTCTTGTTCAGCTTTTCCTCTACTTTTAGGGCAAACTGGTATGCCTCTTCAATACTATTCATTCGAACCAGATTCAACTCCTCCTGAATGCTTGGCCTTAACCCATTAAGGTACCGGGCAACTTTCTCCTTATCAGCTTCTGCATGGCCTGTTCTGATGAGGAGTCGATAGAACTCCTCTGTATACTCCTGAACAGATCTTCTTGCTTGCTTCAAACTCTGCATTTTCTTTAGTAGATCAAGCTCATAATCAACAGGAATGAACTGTCGCTTCAATTTATCCACCATCCGATCCCATCTTGTGATATTATCTTTCCCTCTTCTATTTCGATCCAATTGAATTTCTTGCCACCAGATCTTCGCATGACCTTTCAGTCTGGCCTTCGCAAATTTGACCCTATCAGGATCCTCAACATCTTCATACTCAAAATATTCTTCACATTCATTGATCCAGTCGATCAATTCCTCTGGGTTAAGATTTTCAGAAAATGTAGGAACCTCAATCTTAGGTCTTTTCCCAATCTTGGAAATCGCCCGAAAAAGTCTTTCTTCCTCCTGGTTCACAATTTCGACTTCTCCTTCTTGATATTCTTCTTCAGCTTCATCCTCGCTTTCATCTCTGACATTAAGATTCATTCCTCTGTGAATCTCTTCTTGCAATGCTCGCACTTGTCTCTGCAGCTCTCTGACCTCAGGTGTTACAACACCAGCTCTTCCGCCACGTTCCCTTCGTGGAGGCATTTTCGCGATGCGCGCTGAAACCCTAGCCACGGTCCTGGTGCAAACTACCTCACAGTCGGCGATCTGTTTACACACTCAAGAACTCCTGCTCTGATACCACTTGATGAAGGGTGCTCCCCTTAATACCACAAACACATAACAGATATAGAGAAACAACAACAATATGCAAGAACATAAAATTGGCTTCTTATTATCTCCACAAATGTGGAATTACAAACTTTCAGAATTACAATATGCAAAGCCACATGGGCATTCCCTTACAATATTCTGTAGGACAAAGCCTCAAGCTATTACCCAGATCTACTACCCAGAACTATTCTGAACTGCTTAAGACAATAATACAGCCTTTCTTATATAGGCAATTTTCCACCGCCTGGGAAGGTTCCAGAATTTTAGCCAATAAGGCCGACCAAACTTAGAATTATTTTTATTTTACATTTCATTACATCATAGTCGGCTCAAAATAAATTTTGAAACCCGAACAGAAATTTTGAAGAAAAATCATTTTCCGCCATTTCAAGTGACCCAACTTCCGAAGACCATAAGTCATCACCAGTTGACCCGATTGACTATTGTAACCCCATTTCGGAAAGGGCGCGAGGAGCTCTACAACACTTGTATTAAGCAAGCTTCATTCAGCCCAAAAGTCGACCTCATCCGGGGCCTCTAAAGCCTTCAAAACTGAGTTCAAAGTTTCTGTCCCCTGCTGCCAATACCGAAAATCTTCAATATCTTCCAATATACACTTGATCTGGCAATGAAACTTTACTGGCAGACTTGTATGACCAAAATGAACCTCCAAGAAAGAAATTAGATCATTCTGAGCACATATAAAAATTACCAAAAATAGTAACTTTCCATAAATAGCAGCTCTGCACAAAATAACCCTTATTGAATATAAAAATAGAAATATTTTTTTGGGTGATGCAAGATTGCTCTTACACCCAGGATGCTCCTGCATCAGACACCCAGGGTAATTTGAGAAGTGACCCTGTCACGACTCATGTGTGCAGAGGAAAGCCAAGACGGCTAACCTCCTCCTTTGTCAGCCATGATGAATCTTCAACAGGTCGTCCTTTCCACTTGACCAGATATTCTTCATATGTCCTGTTCCTTGTGCTTCTACCAACACGACTGTCCAGTATATCTTCGATCTCCTTAGTGTCTGAACTGGTTGCTGGAATACTCCACTGTGCTGCTGTGATCTCATCTTCAACACCTTCTTCATGATACTCTGTTAGATCTGAAATGTTAAACACTGGTGAAATATTTAGCTCAGTAGGCAATTCTACCTCATATGCGTTTCCTGAATCATGTTTCTTTAGTATCTTACATGGCCCAAACTTCTTCATTTTCAGCTTGTTATATGTACCAACTAGAAACCGCTCCTTCCGCAAATGAACCATGACTTCATCACCAACCTGAAATTTCCTATACCTCCTTTTCTCATCTACATTAGCTTTATACTGTGCGTTCATTTTGGTAATATGCTTCCTCACCTCTTCATGGATGTTCTTCAAGTGTTCTGCAAAATTTTCAGCTTCAGCACTACTTATTTCTCCTTTATCTATCTTCCTCAATTCAGATGCATTTCTTGGACTACTTCCATATACAATCTGGAATGGTGATTTACCAATGCTCCTGTTGACAGAATTATTGTATGCAAATTCCGCCTGTGGTAAAATCAAATCCCATCTTGTTGGCTTATCTCCAACCAAACATCTCAGCGAATTTTTCAAACTCCTATTCACCACCTCTGTCTGTCCATCAGTCTGTGGATGGTGTGATGAACTAAACTTCAAATCTGTCTTCAACTTCTTCCAAAACGTACGCCAGAAATATCCAACAAACTTAGTGTCCCGATCTGAAACTATGGTCTTTGGCAAACCATAAAGTCTCACTACTTCTCTGAAAAATAATTCTGCTACATGAACAACATCATTAGTCTTCCTGCAGGGAATGAAATGTGCTATCTTTGAAAATCGGTCAACTACTACAAAAATTGAATCATGTCCCCGCTGTGTCCTCGGTAAACCAAGAACAAAGTCCATACTGATATCCTCCCAAGGCTTCTCTGGTATAGGTAATGGCTGATACAACCCTGTATTCTGCTTCACTCCTTTCGCCATCTGACATACTCTGCAACTCTGTACAAACTTCTTCACATCTTGCTGCAACTGCGGCCAATAATAATTCTCACTAACCAAACCAATGGTTTTATCACGACAAAAATGTCCAGCCAATCCTCCACTATGCTTCTCCTTGATGAGATTCTCCCTCATAGAACTTCATGAAATGCACAACTGACTCCCTCTGAATAGCATATCATCTTGGATGATGAAATTCAACCATTTCGTCCTGTCTAGAGTAACAGGTTCTGCACAAGCTTTCCAAGCTTCACCAAAATCAGGATCCTCTGGATACAAATTCTTGAGTTCCTTGAACCCAACCACTTCAATCTGCATTTCTGTCAGCAATAGTTGCATTCTGCTAAGAGCATCTGCAACCTTATTAGACTTTTCACTCCTATGTTTCAAAACAAATGTATAGCTCTGCAAAAATTCAACCCATTTCAAATGCCTCTGATTCAACTTTCCTTGACTATTCAAATATTGCAAAGCTTGATGATTAGTGTACAAAACAAACTCTTTAGGAAGCAGATAATGTCTCCACTTCTTTAATGCCTGAACTATAGCATAAAATTCCTGATCATAAACAGAATATTTCCTCTTGGCATCATTTAACTTCTCACTGAAATAAGCAACAGGTTTACCTTCTTGGCTCATAACAGCTCCTATTGCAGTACCACTAGCATCACAATCTACTTGAAACACCTTATTAAAATCTGGAAGTGCTAAAACAGGTTGTTCTATAACTTTTTGTTTCAATAATTGAAAACTCTTTTTTGCCCCATTAGTCCACTTAAACTCTTTTCTATCCCCTCTCATTGTTTCAGTCAAGGGTCCACAAATACTGCTAAAATTTTTGATAAACTTTCTGTAAAAGCTAGTCAAACCATGAAAAGATCTTACCTCAGTAGCACTCCTTGGAATAGGCCATTAAAGGAGAGCCTGTGCCTTCTCTGGGTCCATTTTTAGACTTTCTGCTGAAACTACAATGGTTTTAGCTTATGTCGCACTCCATCCTTTGTCAGGGAATAGGTATTTGCACGACCATCATGTACAGCACATCTGTCAAACTGCCATGGTCTACCCAACAACATATGACATGCATCCATAGATATGATATCACACAATACCTCATCTTGGTATCCGCCAAACTTAAACTTTACCAGGCACTGTTCACTGACCATGACCTTGTGGTCATCCTGCACCCAGGCAATCCGATATGGATGTGGGTGTTTCTGTCTCTTGAGCTTCAAATTTGTCACAATCTCTTCTGACACCAAATTGTCAGTGCTTCCACTATCAATAATCACATCACAACATTTACCTTCGCACTTGCACCTGGTGCGAAACAGGCTCCTCCTTTGTTCAGGTTCATTCTCACCACTCAACAGGACTCTTCTGTTAATCAACGTTTCTCCTCTTTCAGCATCTTCATAATTTGATGATCTGGCATCTTCATCTACATGTGCAACTCTAGCCTGGCCTTCATTTCTCCTGTCTGTTCTGCCTTGGCGCTGAGGACATTCAAATGCCCTGTGACCTTCTTCTCCATAGTGAAAATATGTTCCACGGAAGCCACCTCTTCCAGATCCTTGTCCTCTTCCTCTTCCTCTCTGATCTATATTATTCTGATCCTGGAAGCGATTGGAATTATTTCCTCGCTGATTCTGACTGCTACTGGCCTCATCATTCTTTTTCAGATCTTCATTTTGGCCACCATATGACCGTCCACCAGATCGTCCACCGCAACTTCTTCCATTTTGTTTTCTCTCAAACTTCTTGTTCAGCTTTTCCTCTACTTTTAGAGCAAACTGGTATGCCTCTTCAATACTATTCATTCGAACCAGATTCAACTCCTCTTGAATGCTTGGCCTTAACCCATTAAGGTACCGGGCAACTTTCTCCTTATCAGCTTCTGCATGGCCTGTTCTGATGAGGAGTCGATAGAACTCCTCTGTATACTCCTGAACAGATCTTCCTGCTTGCTTCAAACTCTGCATTTTCTTTAGTAGATCAAGCTCATAATCAACAGGAATGAACTGTCGCTTCAATTTATCCACCATCCGATCCCATCTTGTGATTTTATCTTTCCCTCTTCTATTTCGCTCCAATTGAATTTCTTGCCACCAGATCTTCGCATGACCTTTCATTCTGGCCTTCACAAATTTGACCCTATCAGGATTCTCAACATCTTCATACTCAAAATATTCTTCACATTCATTGATCCAGTCGATCAATTCCTCTGGGTTAAAATTTCCAAAAAATGTAGGAACCTCAATCTTAGGTCTTTTCCCAATCTTGGAAATCGCCCGAAAAAGTCTTTCTTCCTCCTGGTTCACAATTTCGACTTCTCCTTCTTGATATTCTTCTTCAGCTTCATCCTCGCTTTCATCTCTGACATTAAGATTCATTCCTCTGCGAATCTCTTCTTGCAATGCTCGCACTTGTCTCTGCAGCTCTCTGACCTCAGGTGTTACAACACCAGCTCTTCCGTCACGTTCCCTTCGTGGAGTTATTTTCGCGATGCGCGCTGAAATCCTAGCCACGGTCCTGGTGCAAACTGTCTCACAGTCGGCGATCTATTTACACACTCAAGAACTCCTGCTCTGATACCACTTGATGAAGGGTGCTCCCCTTAATACCACAAACACATAACAGATATAGAGAAACAACAACAATATGCAAGAACAGAAAATTGGCTTCTTATTATCTCCAAAAATGTGGAATTACAAACTTTCAGAATTACAATATGCAAAGCCACATGGGCATTCTCTTACAATATTCTGTAGGACAAAGCCGAGAGCTATTACCCAGATCTACTACCCAGAACTATTCTGAACTGCCTAAGACAATAATACAGCCTTCTTTATATAGGCAATTTTCCACCGCCTGGGAAGGTTCCAGAATTTTAGCCAATAAGGCCAACCAAACTTAAAATTATTTTTATTTTACATTTCATTACATCATAGTCGGCTCAAAATAAATTTTGAAACCCGAACAGAAATTTTGAAGAAAAATCATTTTCCGCCATTTCAAGTGACCCAACTTCCGAAGACCATAAGTCATCACCAGTTGACCCGATTGACTATTGTAACCCTATTTCAGAAAGGGCGCGAGGAGCTCTACAACGGTTGAATCAAGCAAGCTTCATTCAGCCCAAAATTCGAATTCATCAGGGGCCTCTAAAGCCTTCAAAACTGAGTTCAAAGTTTCTGTCCCCTGCTGCCAATACCGAAAATCTTCAATATCTTGCAATATACACTTGATCTGGCAATGAAACTTTACTGGCAGACTTGTATGACCAAAATGAACCTCCAAGAAAGAAATCAGATCATTCTGAGCACATATGAAAATTACCAAAAATAGTAACTTTCCATAAATAGCAGCTCTGCACAAAATAACCCTTATTGAATATAAAAACAGAAATATTTTTTTGGGTGATGCAAGATTGCTCTTACACCCAGGATGCTCCTGCATCAGACACCCAGGGTAATTTGAGAAGTGACCCTGTCACGACTCAGGTGTGTAGAGGAAAGCCAAGACGGCTAACCTCCTCCTTTGTCAGCCATGATGAATCTTCAACAGGTCGTCCTTTCCACTTGACCAGATATTCTTCATATGTCCTGTTTCTTGTGCTTCTGCCAACACGACTGTCCAGTATATCTTTGATCTCCTTAGTGTCTGAACTGGTTGCTGGAATACTCCACTGTGCTGCTGTGATCTCATCTTCAACACCTCCTTCATGATACTCTGTCAGATCTGAAATGTTAAACACTGGTGAAATATTTAGCTCAGTAGGCAATTCTACCTCATATGCGTTTCCTGAATCATGTTTATTCAGTATTTTACATGGCCCAAACTTCTTCATTTTCAGCTTGTTATATGTACCAACTGGAAACCGCTCCTTCCGCAAATGAACCATGACTTCATCACCAACCTGAAATTCCTTATACCTCCTTTTCTCATCTGCCTTAGCCTTATACTGTGTGTTCATCTTGGTAATATGCTTCCTCACCTCTTCATGGATGTTCTTCAAGTGTTCTGCAAAATCTTCAGCTTCAGCACTACTTATTTCTCCTTTATCTATCTTCCTCAATTCAGATGCATTTCTTGGACTACTTTCATATACAATCTGGAATGGTGATTTACCAGTGCTCCTGTTGACAGAATTATTGTATGTAAATTCCGCCTGTGGTAAAATCAAATCCCATCCTGTTGCCTTATCTCCAACCAAACATCTCAGCAAATTTCCCAAACTCCTATTCACCACCTCTGTCTGTCCATTAGTCTGTGGATGGTGTGATGAACTGAACTTCAAATCTGTCTTCAACTTCTTCCACAACGTACGCTAGAAATATCCAACAAACTTAGTATCCCGATCTAAAACTATGGTCTTTGGCAAACCATGAAGTCTCACTACTTCTCTGAAAAATAATTGTGCTACATGAACAGCATCATTAGTCTTCCTGCAGGGAATGAAATGTGCCATCTTTGAAAATCGGTCAACTACTACAAAAATTGAATCATGTCCCCGCTGTGTCCTCGGTAAACCAAGAACAAAGTCCATAATGATATCCTCCCAAGGCTTCTCTGGTATAGGTAATGGCTGATACAACCCTGTATTCTGCTTCACTCCTTTCGCCATCTGACATACTCTGCAACTCTGTACAAACTTCTTCACATCTTGCTGCAACTGCAGCCAATAATAATTCTCACTAACCAAACCAATGGTTTTATCATGACCAAAATATCCAGCCAATCCTCCACTATGCTTCTCCTTGATGAGATTCTCCCTCATAGAACTTCGTGGAATGCACAACTGACTCCCTCTGAATAGCATATCATCCTGGATGATGAAATCCAACCATTTCGTCCTGTCTAGAGTAACAGGTTCTGCACAAGCTTTCCAAGCTTCACCAAAATCAGGATCCTCTGGATACAAATTCTTGAGTTCCTTGAACCCAACCACTTCAATCTACATTTCTGTCAGCAATAGTTGCCTTCTGCTAAGAGCATCTGCAACCCTATTAGACTTTCCACTCCTATGTTTCAAAACAAATGTATAACTCTGCAAAAACTCAACCCATTTCAAATGCCTCTGATTCAACTTTCCTTGACTATTCAAATATTGCAAAGCTTGATGATCAGTGTACAAAACAAACTCCTTAGGAAGCAGATAATGTCTCCACTTCTTTAATGCCTGAACTATAGCATAAAATTCCTGATCATAAACAGAATATTTCCTCTTGGCATCATTTAACTTCTCACTGAAATAAGCAACAGGTTTACCTTCTTGGCTCATAACAGCTCCTATTGCAGTACCACTAGCATCACAATCTACTTGAAACACCTTATTAAAATTTGGAAGTGCTAAAACAGGTTGTTCTGTAACTTTTTGTTTCAATAATTGAAAACTCTTTTCTGCCCCATAAGTCCACTTAAACTCTTTTCTATCCCCTCTCATTGTTTCAGTCAAGGGTCCACAAATACTGCTAAAATTTCTGATAAACTTTCTTTAAAAGCTAGCCAAACCATGAAAAGATCTTACCTCAGTAGCACTCCTTGAAGTAGGCCATTCAAGGATAGCCTGTGCCTTCTCTGGGTCCATTTTTAGACCTTCTGCTGAAACTACAAATCCCAAATACACTAACTCTTTCTTCACAAAATTGCACTTCTTCTAATTAATCAACAATTTCTCATCTCTCAACTTCTCAAACACCATACGAATATGCATCATATGCTCATCCAATGTCTTACTAAAGATCAAAATATCATCTAGGTAAACAATGACAAACTTACCCAAAAATTCTTTCAGAACCTCGTTCATGAGCCGCATGAAAGTGCTCGGTGCATTGGTTAGCCCAAAAGGCATGAGTAACCACTCATACAGTCCTTCCTTTGTCTTGAAGGCAGTCTTCCATTCATCTCCTTCTCTGATCCGAATCTGATGATATCCACTTTTCAGATCTATCTTTGAGAAATACACAGCTCCACTCAAATAGTCTATAATATCATCCATTCGTGGTAATGGAAACTTGTACTTGATTGTGATCTTGTTTATTGCCCTAGAATCTGTAGACATCCTCCATTCTCCATTCTTCTTTGGTGCTAATACCGCTGGTACAGCACAGAGACTCAGACTCTCACGGATCAATCCTTTCTGTAACAATTCATGTACTTGTCTATTCAACTCCTCACTTTCTGCAGGTGTCATTCTGTGTGCTGCCTTATTCGGCAAACTCGCTCCTGGGATCAAGTCCATCTGAGGACTGATCTTCCTGACTGGTGGTAATCCATCAGGCACGTTATCGAATACAATAGCCTGAAACTTATTCAACAAATCTGCAACTTCTACAGGAACATCTTCTACTTCCTCTTTACCAGCTTTTGGAATTAAAGCAAAACATACATGCTCATGCCTCATACCATCTACGAAATTTCTTCCATCAACAAAAGTTATCCTTGCATTACCACATACCTTTTCTTCAGTCTCCTTCAATAGTTTTAGCTTATGTCGCACTCCATCCTTTGTCAGGGAATAGGTATTTGCACGACTATCATGTACAACACATCTGTCAAACTGCCATGGTCTACCCAACAACATATGACATGCATCCATAGATATGATATCACACAATACATCATCTTGGTAACCGCCAACCTTAAACTTTACCAGGCACTGTTCACTGACCATGACCTTATGGTCATCCTGCACCCAAGCAATCCGATATGGATGTGGGTGTTTCTGTCTCTTGAGCTTCAACTTTGTCACCTTCTCTTCTGACACCAAATTGTCAGTGCTTCCACTATCAATAATCACATCACAACATTTACCTTCGCACTTGCACCTGGTGCGAAACAGGCTCCTCCTTTGTTCAGGTTCATTCTCACCACTCAACAGGACTCTTCTGTTAATCAACGTTTCTCCTTTTTCAGCATCTACAAAATTTGATGAGCTGGCATCTTCATCTACATGTGCAACTCTAGCCTGGCCTTCATTTCTCCTGTCTGTTCTCCCTTGGCGCTGAGGACATTCAAATGCCCTGTGACCTTCTTCTCCACAGTGAAAACATGTTCCACGGAAGCCACCTCTTCCAGATCCTTGTCCTCTTCCTCTTCCTCTCTGATCTCTATTATTCTGATCATGGAAGCGATTGGAATTATTTCCTCACTGATTCTGACTGCTACTGGCCTCATCCTTCTTTTTCGGATCTTCATTTCGGCCACCATATGACCGTCCACCAGATCGTCCACCGCGACCTCTTCCGTTTTGTTTGCTCTCAAACTTCTTGTTCAGCTTTTCCTCTACTTTTAAGGGAAACTGGTATGCCTCTTCAATACTATTCATTCGAACCAGATTCAACTCCTCCTGAATGCTTGGCCTTAACTCATTAAGGTACCGGGCAACTTTCTCCTTATCAGCTTCTGCATGGCCTGTTCTGATGAGGAGTCGATAGAACTCTTCTGTATACTCCTGAACAGATCTTCCTGCTTGCTTCAAACTCTGCATTTTCTTTAGTAGATCAAGCTCATAATCAACAAGAATGAACTGTCGCTTCAATTTATCCACCATCCGATCCCATCTTGTGATTTTATCTTTCCCTCTTCTATTTCGCTCGAATTGAATTTTTTGCCACCAGATCTTCGCATGACCTTTCAGTCTGGCCTTCACAAATTTGACCCTATTAGGATCCTCAACATCTTCATACTCAAAATATTCTTCACATTCATTGATCCAGTCGATCAATTCCTCTTGGTTAAGATTTCCAGAAAATGTACGAACTTCAATCTTAGGTCTTTTCCCAATCTTGGAAATCGCCCGAAAAAGTCTTTCTTCCTCCTGGTTCACAATTTCGACTTCTCCTTCTTGATATTCTTCTTCAGCTTCATCCTCGCTTTCATCTCTGACATTAAGATTCATTCCTCTGCGAATCTCTTCTTGCAATGCTCGCACTTGTCTCTGCAGCTCTCTAACCTCAGGTGTTACAACACCAGCTCTTCCGCCACGTTCCCTTCATGGAGGTATTTTCGCGATGCGCGCTGAAACCCTAGCCACGGTCCTGGTGCATACTGCCTCACAGTCGGCGATCTGTTTACACACTCAAGAACTCCTGCTCTGATACCACTTGATGAAGGGTGCTCCCCTTAATAACATAAACACATAACAGATATAGAGAAACAACAACAATATGCAAGAACAGAAAATTGGCTTCTTATTATCTCCATAAATGTGGAATTACAAACTTTCAGAATTACAATATGCAAAGCCACATGGGCATTCCCTTACAATATTCTGTAGGACAAAGCCTCGAGCTATTACCCAGATCTACTACCCAGAACTATTCTGAACTGCCTAAGACAATAATACAGCCTTCCTTATATAGGCAATTTTCCACCGCCTGGGAAGCTTCCAGAATTTTAGCCAATAAGGCCGACCAAACTTAGAATTATTTTTAGTTTACATTTCATTACATCATAGTCGGCTCAAAATAAATTTTGAAACCCGAACAGAAATTTTGAAGAAAAATCATTTTTTGCCATTTCAAGTGACCCAACTTCCGAAGACCATAAGTCATCACCAGTTGACCCGATTGACTATTGTAACCCCATTTCGAAAAGGGTGTGAGGAGCTCTACAACGGTTGAATCAAGCAAGTTTCATTCAGCCCAAAATTTGACCTCATCTGGGGCCTCTAAAGCTTTCAAAACTGAGTTCAAAGTTTCTGTCCCCTGCTGCCAATACCAAAAATCTTCAATATCTTGCAATATACACTTGATCTGGCAATGAAATTTTACTGGCAGACTTGTATGACCAAAATGAACCTCCAAGAAAGAAATCAGATCATTCTGAGCACATACAAAAATTACCAAAAATAGTAACTTTCCATAAAGAGCAGCTCTGCACAAAATAACCCTTATTGAATATAAAAATAGAAATATTTTTTTGGGTGATGCAAGATTGCTCTTACACCCAGGATGCTCCTGCATCAGACACCCAAGGTAATTTGAGAAGTGACCCTGTCACGACTCAAGTGTGCAGAGGAAAGCCAAGACGGCTAACCTCCTCCTTTGTCAGCCATGATGAATCTTCAACAGGTCGTCCTTTCCACTTGACCAGATATTTTTCATATGTCCTGTTCCTTGTGCTTCTGCCAACACGACTGTCCAGTATATCTTCGATCTCCTTAGTGTCTGAACTGGTTGCTGGAATACTCCACTGTGCTGCTGTGATCTCATCTTCAACACCTCCTTCATTATACTTTGTCAGATCTGAAATGTTAAACACTGGTGAAATATTTAGCTCAGTAGGCAATTCTACCTCATATGCGTTTCCTGAATCATGTTTCTTCAGTATCTTACATGGGCCAAACTTCTTCATTTTCAGCTTGTTATATGTACCAACTGGAAACCGCTCTTTCCGCAAATGAACCATGACTTCATCACCAACTTGAAATTCCTTATACCTCATTTTCTCATCTGCCTTAGCCTTATACTATGCGTTCATCTTGGTAATATACTTCCTCACCTCTTCATGGATTTTCTTCAAGTGTTCTGCAAAATCTTCAGCTTCAGCACTACTTATTTCTCCTTTATCTATCTTCCTCAATTCAGATGCATTTCTTGGACTACTTCCATATACAATCTGGAATGGTGATTTACCAGTGCTCCTGTTGACAGAATTATTGTATGCAAATTCCGCCTGTGGTAAAATCAAATTCCATCCTGTTGGCTTATCTCCAACCAAACATCTCAGCAAATTTCCCAAACTCCTATTCACCACCTCTGTCTGTCCATCAGTCTGTGGATGGTGTGATGAACTGAACTTCAAATCTGTCTTCAACTTCTTCCACAACGTACGCCAAAAATATCCAACAAACTTAGTGTCCCGATCTGAAAGTATGGTCTTTGGCAAACCATAAAGTCTCACTACTTCTCTGAAAAATAATTCTACTACATGAACAACATCATTAGTCTTCTTGCAGGGAATGAAATGTGCCATCTTTGAAAATCGGTCAACTACTACAAAAATTGAATCATGTCCCCGCTGTGTCCTCGGTAAACCAAGAACAAAGTCCATACTGATATCCTCCCAAGGCTTCTCTGGTATAGGTAATAGCTGATACAAACCTATATTCTGCTTCACTCCTTTCGCCATCTAACATACTCTGCAACTCTGTACAAACTTCTTCACATCTTGCTGCAACTGCGGCCAATAATAATTCTCACTAACCAAACCAATGGTTTTATCACGACCAAAATGTCCAGCCAATCCTCCACTATGCTTCTCCTTGATGAGATTCTCCCTCATAGAACTTCGTGGAATGCACAACTGACTCCCTCTGAATAGCATATCATCCTGGATGATGAAATCCAACCATTTCGTCCTGTCTACATTAACAGGTTCTGCACAAGCTTTCCAAGCTTCACCAAAATCAGGATCCTCTGGATACAAATTCTTGAGT
Organism: Chamaecyparis obtusa; assembly: GCA_027943335.1. Taxonomy (NCBI): domain Eukaryota; kingdom Viridiplantae; phylum Streptophyta; class Pinopsida; order Cupressales; family Cupressaceae; genus Chamaecyparis; species Chamaecyparis obtusa. Next base: position 20,189 of record BSBK01006287.1, on the reverse strand, counting down.
TCCTTGAACCCAACCACTTCAATCTGCATTTCTGTCAGCAATAGTTGCCTTCTGCTAAGAGCATCTGCAACCCTATTAGACTTTCCACTCATATGTTTCAAAACAAATGTATAACTCTGCAAAAACTCAACCCATTTCAAATGCCTCTGATTCAACTTTCCTTGACTATTCAAATATTGCAAAGCTTGATGATCAGTGTACAAAACAAACTCTTTAGGAAGCAGATAATGTCTCCACTTCTTTAATTCCTGAACTATAGCATAAAATTCCTAATCATAAACAGAATATTTCCTCTTGGCATCATTTAACTTCTCACTGAAATAAGCAACAGGTTTACCTTCTTGGCTCATAACAGCTCCTATTGCAGTACCACTAGCATCACAATCTACTTGAAACACCTTATTAAAATCTGGAAGTGCTAAAACAGGTTGTTCTGTAACTTTTTGTTTCAATAATTGAAAACTCTTTTCTGCCCCATTAGTCCACTTAAACTCTTTTGTATCCCCTCTTATTGTTTCAGTCAAGGGTCCACAAATACTGCTAAAATTTTTGATAAAATTTCTGTAAAAGCTAGCCAAACCATGAAAAGATCTTACCTCAGTAGCACTTCTTGGAGTAGGCCATTCAAGGATAGCCTGTGCCTTCTCTGGGTCCATTTTTAGACCTTCTGCTGAAACTACAAATCCCAAATACACTAACTCTTTCTTCACAAAACTGCACTTCTTCTAATTAATCAACAATTTTTCATCTCTCAACTTCTCAAACACCATACGAATATGCATCATATGCTCATCCAATGTCTTACTAAAGATCAAAATATCATCTAGGTAAACAATGACAAACTTACCCAGAAATTTTTTCAGAACCTCGTTCATGAGCCGCATGAAAGTGCTCGGTGCATTGGTTAGCCCAAAAGGCATGAGTAACCACTCATACAGTCCTTCCTTTGTCTTGAAGGCAGTCTTCCATTCATCTCCTTCTTTGATCCGAATCTGATGATATCCACTTTTCAGATCTATCTTTGAGAAATACACAGCTCCACTCAAATAGTCCATAATATCATCCATTCGTGACAATGGAAACCTGTACTTGATTGTGATCTTGTTTATTGCCCTAGAATCTGTACACATCCTCCATTCTCCATTCTTCTTTGGTGCTAATACCGCTGGTACAGCACAGGGACTTAGACTCTCATGGATCAATCCTTTCTGTAACAATTCATGTACTTGTCTGTTCAACTCCTCACTTTCTACAGGTGTCATTTTATGTGCTGCCTTATTCGGCAAACTCGCTCCTGGGATCAAGTCCATCTGATGACTGATCTTCTTGACTGGTGGTAATCTATCAGGCACGTTATCGAATACAATATCCTGAAACTTATTTAATAAATCTGCAACTTCTACAAGAACATCTTCTACTTCCTCTTTACCAGCTTTTGGAATTAAATCAAAACATAAATGCTCATGCCTCATACCATCTAGGAAATTTCTTCCATCAACAAAAGTTATCCTTGCATTACCACATACCTTTTCTTCAGTCTCCTTCAATGGTTTTAGCTTATGTCGCACTCCATCCTTTGTCAGGGAATAGGTCTTTGCACGACTATCATGTACAACACATCTGTCAAACTGCCATGGTCTACCCAACAACATATGACATGCATCCATAAATATGATATCACTGAATACCTCATCTTGGTATCCGCCAACCTTAAACTTTACCAGGCACTGTTCACTGACCATGACCTTGTGGTCATCCTGCACCCAGGCAATCCGATATGGATGTGGGTGTTTCTATCTCTTGAGCTTCAACTTTGTCACCATCTCTTCTGACACCAAATTGTCAGTGCTTCCACTATCAATAATCACATCACAACATTTACCTTCGCACTTGCACCTGGTGCGAAACAGGCTCCTCCTTTGTTCAGGTTCATTCTCACCACTCAATAGGACTCTTCTCTTAATCAACGTTTCTCCTCTTTCAGCATCTTCAAAATTTGATGATCTGGCATCTTCATCTACATGTGCAAATCTAGCCTGGCCTTCATTTCTCCTGTCTGTTCTGCCTTGGTGCTGAGGACATTCAAATGCCCTGTGACCTTCTTCTCCACAGTGAAAACATGTTCCATGGAAGCCACCTCTTCCAGATCCTTGTCATCTTCCTCTTCCTCTCTGATCTCTATTATTCTGATCCTGGAAGCGATTGGAATTATTTCCTCGCTGATTCTGACTGCTACTGGCCTCATCCTTCTTTTTCGGATCTTCATTTCAGCCACCATATGACCATCCACCAAATAGTCCACCGCGACCTCTTCCGTTTTGTTTGCTCTCAAACTTCTTGTTCAGCTTTTCCTCTACTTTTAGGGCAAACTGGTATGCCTCTTCAATACTATTCATTCGAACCAGATTCAACTCCTCTTGAATGCTTGGCCTTAACCCATTAAGGTACCGGGAAACTTTCTCCTTATCAGCTTCTGCATGGCCTGTTCTGATGAGGAGTCGATAGAACTCATCTGTATACTCCTGAACAGATCTTCCTGCTTGCTTCAAACTCTGCATTTTCTTTAGTAGATCAAGCTCATAATCAACAGGAATGAACTGTCCCTTCAATTTATCCACCATCCGATCCCATCTTGTGATTTTATCTTTCCCTCTTCTATTTCGCTCCAATTGAATTTCTTGCCACCAGATCTTCGCATGACCTTTCAGTCTGTCCTTCACAAATTTGACCCTATCAGGATCCTCAACATCTTCATACTCAAAATATTCTTCACATTCATTGATCCAGCCGATCAATTCCTCTGGGTTAAGATTTCCAGAAAATGTAGGAACCTCAATCTTAGGTCTTTTCCCAATCTTGGAAATCACCCGAAAAAGTCTTTCTTCCTCCTGGTTCACAATTTCGACTTCTCCTTCTTGATATTCTTCTTCAGCTTCATCCTCGCTTTCATCTCTGACATTAAGATTCATTCCTCTGCGAATCTCTTCTTGCAATGCTCGCACTTGTCTCTGCAGCTCTCTGACCTCAGGTGTTACAACACCAACTCTTCCGTCACGTTCCCTTCGTGGAGGCATTTTCACGATGCGCGCTGAAACCCTAGCCACGGTCCTGGTGCAAACTTCCTCACAGTCGGCGATCTGTTTACACACTCAAGAACTCCTGCTCTGATACCACTTGATGAAGGGTGCTCCCCTTAATACCACAAACAAATAACAGATATAGAGAAACAACAACAATATGCAAGAACAGAAAATTGGCTTCTTATTATCTCCACAAATGTGGAATTACAAACTTTCAGAATTACAATATGCAAAGCCACATGGGCATTCCCTTACAATATTCTGTAGGACAAAGCCTCGAGCTATTACCCAGATCTACTACCCAGAACTATTCTAAACTGCCTAAGACAATAATACAGCCTTTCTTATATAGGCAATTTTCCACCGCCTGGGAAGGTTCCAGAATTTTAGCCAATGAGGCTGACCAAACTTAGAATTATTTTTATTTTACATTTCATTACATCATAGTCGGCTCAAAATAAATTTTGAAACCCGAACAGAAATTTTGAAGAAAAATCATTTTTCGCCACTTCAAGTGACCCAACTTCCGAAGACCATAAGTCATCACCAGTTGACCCTATTGACTATTGTAACCCCATTTCGGAAAGGGCGCGAGGAGCTCTACAACGCTTGAATCAAGAAAGCTTCATTTCGCCCAAAATTTGACCTCATCCGGGGCCTCTAAAGCCTTCAAAACTGAGTTCAAAGTTTCTGTCCCCTGCTGCCAATATCGAAAATCTTCAATATCTTCCAATATACAGTTGATCTGGCAATGAAACTTTACTGGCAGACTTGTATGACCAAAATGAACCTCCAAGAAAGAAATCAGATCATTCTGAGCACATACGAAAATTACCAAAAATAGTAACTTTCCATAAATAGCAGCTCTGCACAAAATAACCCTTATTGAATATAAAAAAAGAAATATTTTTTTTAATGATGCAAGATTGCTCTTACACCCAGGATGCTCCTACATCAGACACCCAGGGTAATTTGAGAAGTGACGCTGTCACGACTCAGGTGTGCAGAGGAAAGCAAAGACGGCTAACCTCCTCCTTTGTCAGCCATGATGAATCTTCAACAGGTCGTCCTTTCCACTTGACCAGATATTTTTCATATGTCCTGTTCCTTGTGCTTCTGCCAAGACGACTCTCCAGTATATCTTCGATCTCCTTAGTGTCTGAACTGGTTGCTGGAATACTCCACTGTGCTGCTGTGATTTCATCTTCAACACCTCCTTCATGATACTCTGTCAGATCTGAAATGTTAAACACTGGTGAAATATTTATCTCAGTAGGCAATTCTACCTCATATGCGTTTCCTGAATCATGTTTATTCAGTATTTTACATGGCCCAAATTTCTTCATTTTCAGCTTGTTATATGTACCAACTAGAAACCGCTCCTTCCGCAAATGAACCATGACTTCATCACCAACCTGAAATTCCTTATACCTCCTTTTCTCATCTGCCTTAGCCTTATACTGTGCGTTCATCTTGGTAATATGCTTCCTCACCTCTTCATGGATGTTCTTCAAGTGTTTTGCAAAATCTTCAGCTTCAGCACTACTTATTTCTCCTTTATCTATCTTCCTCAATTCAGATGCATTTCTTGGACTACTTCCATATACAATTTGGAATGGTGATTTACCAGTGCTCCTGTTGATAGAATTATGGTATGCAAATTCCGCCTGTGGTAAAATCAAATCCCATCCTGTTAGCTTATCTCCAACCAAACATCTCAGCGAATTTCCCAAACTCCTATTCACCACCTCTGTCTGTCCATCAGTCTGTGGATGGTGTGATGAACTGAATTTCAAATTTGTCTTCAACTTCTTCCACAACGTACGCCAGAAATATCCAACAAACTTAGTGTCCCGATCTGAAACTATGGTCTTTGGCAAACCATGAAGTCTCACTACTTCTCTGAAAAACAATTCTGCTACATGAACAGCATCATTAGTCTTCCTGCAGGGAATGAAATGTGCCATCTTTGAAAATCCGTCAACTACTACAACAATTGAATCATGTCCCCGCTGTGTCCTCGGTAAACCAAGAACAAAGTCCATACTAATATCCTTCCAAGGCTTCTCTGGTATAGGTAATGGCTGATACAACCCTGTATTCTACTTCACTCTTTTCGCCATCTGACATACTCTGCAACTCTGTACAAACTTCTTCACATCTTGCTACAACTGCGGCCAATAATAATTCTCACTAACCAAACCAATGGTTTTATCACGACCAAAATGTTCAGCCAATCCTCCACTATGCTTCTCCTTGATGAGATTCTCCCTCATAGAACTTCGTGGAATGCACAACTGACTCCTTCTGAATAGCATATCATCCTGGATGATGAAATCCAACCATTTCGTCCTATCTAGAGTAACAGGTTCTGCACAAGCTTTCCAAGCTTCACCAAAATCAGGATCCTCTGGATACAAATTCTTGAGTTCCTTGAACCCAACCACTTCAATCTGCATTTCTGTCAGCAATAGTTGCCTTCTGCTAAGAGCATCTGCAACCCTATTAGACTTTCCACTCCTATGTTTCAAAACAAATGTATAACTCTGCAAAAACTCAACCCATTTCAAATGCCTCTGATTCAACTTTCCTTGACTATTCAAATATTGCAAAGTTTGATGATCAGTGTACAAAACAAACTCCTTAGGAAGCAGATAATGTCTCCACTTATTTAATGCCTGAACTATAGCATAAAATTCCTAATCATAAACAGAATATTTCCCCTTGGCATCATTTAACTTCTCACTAAAATAAGCAACAGGTTTACCTTCTTGGCTCATAACAGCTCCTATTGCAGTACCACTAGCATCACAATCTACTTGAAACACCTTATTAAAATTTGGAAGTGCTAAAACAGGTTGTTCTGTAACTTTTTGTTTCAATAATTGAAAACTCTTTTCTGCCCCATTAGTCCACTTAAACTCTTTTCTATCCCCTCTCATTGTTTCAGTCAAGGGTCCACAAATACTGCTAAAATTTTTGATAAACTTTCTGTAAAAGCTAGCCAAACCATGAAAAGATCTTACCTCAGTAGCACTTCTTGGAGTAGGCCATTCAATGATAGCCTGTGCCTTCTCTGGGTCCATTTTTAGACCTTCTGCTGAAACTACAAATCTCAAATACACTAACTCTTTCTTCACAAAACTGCACTTCTTCTAATTAATCAACAATTTCTCATCTCTCAACTTCTCAAACACCATACGAATATGCATCATATGCTCATCCAATGTATTACTAAAGATCAAAATATCATCTAGGTAAACAATGACAAACTTACCCAGAAATTTTTTCAGAACCTCGTTCATGAGCCGCATGAAAGTGCTCGGTGCATTGGTTAGCCCAAAAGGCATGACTAACCACTCATACAGTCCTTCCTTTGTCTTGAAGGCAGTCTTCCATTCATCTCCTTCTCTGATCCGAATCTGATGATATCCACTTTTCAGATCTATCTTTGAGAAATACACAGCTCCACTCAAACAGTCCATAATATCATCCATTCGTGGCAATGGAAACCTGTACTTGATTGTGATCTTGTTTATTGCCCTAGAATCTGTACACATCCTCCATTCTCCATTCTTCTTTGGTGCTAATACCGCTGGTACAGCACAGGGACTCAGACTCTCATGGATCAATCCTTTCTGTAACAATTCATGTACTTGTCTGTTCAACTCCTCACTTTCTGCAGGTGTCATTTTGTGTGCTGCCTTATATGACAAACTCGCTGTTGGGATCAAGTCGATCTGATGACTGATCTTCCTGACTGGTGGTAATCCATCAGGCACGTTATCGGATACAATATCCTGAAACTTGTTCAACAAATCTGCAACTTCTACAGGAACATCTTCTACTTCCTCTTTACCAGCTTTTGGAATTAAAGCAAAACATACATGCTCATGCCTCATACCATCTACGAAATTTCTTCCATCAACAAAAGTTATCCTTGCATTACCACATACCTTTTCTTCAGTCTCCTTCAATAGTTTTAGCTTATGTCGCACTCCATCCTTTGTTAGGGAATAGGTATTTGCACGACCATCATGTACAGCACATCTGTCAAACTGCCATGGTCTACCCAACAACATATGACATGCATCCATAGATATGATATCACACAATACCTCATCTTGGTATCCGCCAACCTTAAACTTTACCAGGCATTGTTCATTGACCATGACCTTGTGGTCATCCTGCACCCAGACAATCCGATATGGATGTGGGTGTTTCTGTCTCTTGAGCTTCAACTTTGTGACCATCTCTTCTGACACTAAATTGTCAGTGCTTCCACTATCAATAATCACATCACAACATTCACCTTCGCACTTGCACCTGGTGCGAAACAGACTCCTCCTTTGTTCAGGTTCATTCTCACCACTCAACAGGACTCTTCTGTTAATCAACGTTTCTCCTCTTTCAGCATCTTCAAAATTTGATGATCTGGCATCTTCATCTACATGTGCAACTCTAGCCTAGCCTTCATTTCTCCTGTCTTTTCTGCTTTGGCACTGAGGACATTCAAATGCCCTGTGACCTTCTTCTCCACAGTGAAAACATGTTCCACGGAAGCCACCTCTTCCAGATCCTTGTCCTCTTCCTCTTCCTCTCTGATCTCTATTATTCTGATCCTGGAAGCGATTGGAATTATTTCCTCGCTGATTCTGACTGCTACTGGCCTCATCCTTCTTTTTCGGATCTTCATTTCGGCCACCATATGACCGTCCACCAGATCGTCCACCGCGACCTCTTCCATTTTGTTTGCTCTCAAACTTCTTGTTCAGCTTTTCCTCTACTTTTAGGGAAAACTAGTTTGCCTCTTCAATACTATTCATTCGAACTAGATTCAACTCCTCCTGAATGCTTGGCCTTAACCCATTAAGGTACCGGGCAACTTTCTCCTTATCAGCTTCTGCATGGCCTGTTCTGATGAGGAGTCGATAGAACTCTTCTGTATACTCCTGAACAGATCTTCCTGCTTGCTTCAAACTCTGCATTTTCTTTAGTAGATCAAGCTCATAATCAACAGGAATGAACTGTCCCTTCAATTTATCCACCATCCGATCCCATCTTGTGATTTTATCTTTCCCTCTTCTATTTCGCTCCAATTGAATTTCTTGCCACCAGATCTTCGCATGACCTTTCAGTCTGGCCTTCGCAAATTTGACCCTATCAGGATCCTCAACATCTTCATACTCAAAATATTCTTCACATTCATTGATCCAGTCGATCAATTCCTCTGGGTTAAGATTTCCAGAAAATGTAGGAACCTCAATCTTAGGTCTTTTCCCAATCTTGGAAATCGCCCGAAAAAGTCTTTCTTCCTCCTGGTTCACAATTTTGACTTCTCCTTCTTGATATTCTTCTTCAGCTTCATCCTCGCTTTCATCTCTGACATTAAGATTCATTCCTCTGCGAATCTCTTCTTGCAATGCTCGCACTTGTCTCTGCAGCTCTCTGACCTCAGGTGTTACAACACCAGCTCTTCCGCCACGTTCCCTTCGTGGAGGCATTTTCGTGATGTGCGCTGAAACCCTAGCCACGGTCCTGGTGCAAACTGCCTCACAGTCAGCGATCTGTTTACACACTCAAGAACTCCTGCTCTGATACCACTTGATGAAGGGTGCTCCCCTTAATACCACAAACACATAACAGATATAGAGAAACAACAACAATATGCAAGAACAAAAAATTAGCTTCTTATTATCTCCACAAATGTGGAATTACAAACTTTCAGAATTACAATATGCAAAGCAACATGGGCATTCCCTTACAATATTCTGTAGGACAAAGCTTCGAGCTATTACCCAGATCTACTACCCAGAACTATTCTGAACTGCCTAAGACAATAATACAGCCTTCCTTATATAGGCAATTTTCCACCGCCTGGGAAGGTTCCAGAATTTTAGCCAATAAGGCCGACCAAACTTAGAATTATTTTTATTTTACATTTCATTACATCATAGTCGGCTCAAAATAAATTTTGAAACCCGAACAGAAATTTTGAAAAAAAATCATTTTCCGCCATTTCAAGTGACCCAACTTCCGAAGTCCATAAGTCATCACCAGTTGACCCGATTGACTATTGTAACCCCATTTCAGAAAGGGCGCGAGGAGTTCTACAACGTCTGAATCAAGCAAGCTTCATTCAGCCCAAAATTTGACCTCATCCGGGGCCTCTAAAGCCTTCAAAACTGAGTTCAAAGTTTCTGTCCCCTACTGCCAATACCGAAAATCTTCAATATCTTCCAATATACACTTGATCTGGCAATGAAACTTTATTGGCAGACTTGTATGACCAAAGTGAACCTCCAAGAAAGAAATCAGATCATTCTGAGCACATACGAAAATTATCAAAAATAGTAACTTTCCATAAATAGCAGCTCTGCACAAAATAACCCTTATTGAATATAAAAACAGAAATATTTTTTTGGGTGATGCAAGATTGCTCTTACACCCAGGATGCTCCTGCATCAGACACCCAGGGTAATTTGAGAAGTGACCCTGTCACGACTCAGGTGTGCAGAGGAAAGCCAAGACGGCTAACCTCCTCCTTTGTCAGCCATGATGAATCTTCAATAGGTCGTCCTTTCCACTTGACCAGATATTCTTCATATGTCCTGTTCGTTGTTCTTCTGCCAACACGACTGTCCAGTATATCTTCGATCTCCTTAGTGTCTGAACTGGTTGCTGGAATACTCCACTGTGCTGCTGTGATCTCATCTTCAACACCTCCTTCATGATACTCTGTCAGATCTGAAATGTTAAACACTGGTGAAATATTTAGCTCAGTAGGCAATTCTACCTCATATGCGTTTCCTGAATCATGTTTCTTCAGTATCTTACATGGCCCAAACTTCTTCATTTTCAGCTTGTTATATGTACCAACTGGAAACCGCTCCTTCCGCAAATGAACCATGACTTCATCACCAACCTGAAATTCGTTATACCTCCTTTTCTCATTTGCCTTAGCCTTATACTGTGCGTTCATCTTGGTAATATGCTTCCTCACCTCTTCATGGATGTTCTTCAAGTGTTCTGCAAAATCTTCAGCTTCAGCACTACTTATTTCTCCTTTATCTATCTTCCTCAATTCAGATGCATTTCTTGGACTACTTCCATATACAATCTGGAATGGTGATTTACCAGTGCTCCTGTTGACAGAATTATTATATGCAAATTCCGCCTGTGGTAAAATCAAATCCCATCTTGTTGGCTTATCTCCAACCAAACATCTCAGCAAATTTCCCAAACTCCTATTCACCACCTCTGTCTGTCCATCAGTCTGTGGATGGTGTGATGAACTGAACTTCAAATCTTTCTTCAAATTCTTCCACAACGTACGCCAGAAATATCCAATAAACTTAGTGTCCCGATCTGAAACTATGGTCTTTGGCAAACAATGAAGTCTCACTACTTCTCTGAAAAATAATTCTGCTACATGAACAACATCATTAGTCTTCCTGCAGGGAATGAAATGTGCCATCTTTGAAAATCGGTCAACTACTACAAAAATTGAATCATGTCCCCGCTGTGTCCTCGGTAAACCAAGAACAAAGTCCATACTGATATCCTCCCAAGGCTTCTCTGGTATAGGTAATGGCTGATACAACCCTGTATTCTACTTCACTCCTTTCGCCATCTGACATACTCTGCAACTCTGTACAAACTTCTTCACATCTTGCTGCAACTGCGGCCAATAATAATTCTCACTAACCAAACCAATGGTTTTATCACGACCAAAATATCCAGCCAATCCTCCACTATGCTTCTCCTTGATGAGATTCTCCCTCATAGAACTTCGTGGAATGCACAACTGACTCCTTCTGAATAGCATATCATCCTGGATGATGAAATCCAACCATTTCGTCCTGTCTAGAGTAACAGGTTCTGCACAAGCTTTCCAAGCTTCACCAAAATCAGGATCCTCTAGATACAAATTCTTGAGTTCCTTGAACCCAACCACTTCAATCTGCATTTCTGTCAGCAATAGTTGTCTTCTGCTAAGAGCATCTGCAACCCTATTAGACTTTCCACTCCTATGTTTCAAAACAAATGTATAACTCTGCAAAAACTCAACCCATTTCAAATGCCTCTGATTCAACTTTCCTTGACTATTCAAATATTGCAAAGCTTGATGATCAGTGTACAAAACAAACTCATTAGGAAGCAGATAATGTCTCCACTTCTTTAATGCCTGAACTATAGCATAAAATTCCTGATCATAAACAGAATATTTCCTCTTGGCATCATTTAACTTCTCACTGAAATAAGCAACAGGTTTACCTTCTTGGCTCATAACAGCTCCTATTGCAGTACCACTAGCATCACAATCTACTTGAAACACCTTATTAAAATCTGGAAGTGCTAAAACAGGTTGTTCTGTAACTTTTTGTTTCAATAATTGAAAACTCTTTTCTGCCCCATTAGTCCACTTAAACTCTTTTCTATCCCCTCTCATTGTTTCAGTCAAGGGTCCACAAATACTGCTAAAATTTCTGATAAACTTTCTGTAAAAGCTAGCCAAACCATGAAAATATCTTACCTCAGTAGCACTCCTTGGAGTAGGCCATTCAAGGATAGCCTGTGCCTTCTCTGGGTCCATTTTTAGACCTTCTGCTGAAACTACAAATCCTAAATACACTAACTCTTTCTTCACAAAACTGCACTTCTTCTAATTAATCAACAATTTCTCATCTCTCAACTTCTCAAACACCATACGAATATGCATCATATGCTCATCCAATGTCTTACTAAAGATCAAAATATCATCTAGGGAAACAATGACAAACTTACCCAAAATTTTTTTCAGAACCTCGTTCATGAGCCGCATGAAAGTGCTCGGTGCATTGGTTAGCCCAAAAGGCATGACTAACCACTCATACAGTCCTTCCTTTGTCTTGAAGGCAGTCTTCCATTCATCTCCTTCTCTGATCCAAATCTGATGATATCCACTTTTCAGATCTATCTTTGAGAAATACACAGCTCCACTCAAACAGTCCATAATATCATCCATTCGTGGCAATGGAAACCTGTACTTGATTATGATCTTGTTTATTGCCCTAGAATCTGTACACATCCTCCATTCTCCATTCTTCTTTGGTGCTAATACCGCTGGTACAGCACAAGGACTCAGACTCTCACGGATCAATCCTTTCTGTAACAATTTATGTACTTGTCTGTTCAACTCCTCACTTTCTGCAGGTGTCATTCTGTGTGCTGCCTTATTCGGCAAACTCGCTCCTGGGATCAAGTCCATCTGATGACTGATCTTCCTGACTGGTGGTAATCCATCAGGCACGTTATCGGATACAATATCCTGAAACTTATTCAACAAATCTGCAACTTCTACAGGAACATCTTCTACTTCCTCTTTACCAGCTTTTGGAATTAAAGCAAAACATACATGCTCATGCCTCATACCATCTAGGAAATTTCTTCTATCAACAAAAGTTATCCTTGCATTACCACATACCTTTTCTTCAGTCTCCTTCAATGGTTTTAGCTTATGTCGCACTCCATCCTTTGTCAGGGAATAGGTATTTGCACGACCATCATGTACATCACATCTGTCAAACTGCCATGGTCTACCCAACAACATTTGACATGCATCCATAGATATGATATCACACAATACCTCATCTTGGTATCCGCCAACCTTAAACTTTACCAAGCACTGTTCACTGACCATGACCTTGTGGTCATCCTGCACCCAGGAAATCCGATATGGATGTGGGTGTTTCTATCTCTTGAGCTTCAACTTTGTCACCATCTCTTCTGACACCAAATTGTCAGTGCTTCCACTATCAATAATCACATCACAACATTTACCTTCGCACTTGCACCTGGTGCGAAACAGGCTCCTCCTTTGTTCAGGTTCATTCTCACCACTCAACAGGACTCTTCTGTTAATCAACGTTTCTCCTCTTTCAGCATCTTCATAATTTGATGATCTGGCATCTTCATCTACATGTGCAACTCTAGCCTGGCATTCATTTCTCCTGTGTGTTCTACCTTGGCGCTGAGGACATTCAAATGCCCTGTGACCTTCTTCTCCACAGTGAAAACATGTTCCACGGAAGCCACCTCTTCCAGATCCTTGTCCTCTTCCTCTTCCTCTCTGATCTCTATTATTCTGATCTTGGAAGCGATTGAAATTATTTCCTTGCTGATTCTGACTGCTACTGACCTCATCCTTCTTTTTCGGATCTTCATTTCGGCCACCATATGACCGTCCACCAGATCGTCCACCGCGACCTCTTCCGTTTTGTTTGCTCTCAAACTTCTTGTTCAGCTTTTCCTCTACTTTTAGGGCAAACTGGTATGCCTCTTCAATACTATTCATTCGAACCAGATTCAACTCCTCCTGAATGCTTGGCCTTAACCCATTAAGGTACCGGGCAACTTTCTCCTTATCAGCTTCTGCATGGCCTGTTCTGATGAGGAGTCGATAGAACTCCTCTGTATACTCCTGAACAGATCTTCCTGCTTGCTTCAAACTCTGCATTTTCTTTAGTAGATCAAGCTCATAATCAACAGGAATGAACTGTCCCTTCAATTTATCCACCATCCGATCCCATCTTGTGATTTTATCTTTCCCTCTTCTATTTCGCTCCAATTGAATTTCTTGCCACCAGATCTTCGCATGACCTTTCAGTCTGGCCTTCGCAAATTTGACCCTATCAGGATCCTCAACATCTTCATACTCAAAATATTCTTCACATTCATTGATCCAGTTGATCAATTCCTCTGGGTTAAGATTTCCAAAAAATGTAGGAACCTCAATCTTAGGTCTTTTCCCAATCTTGGAAATCGCCCGAAAAAGTCTTTCTTCCTCCTGGTTCACAATTTCGACTTCTCTTTCTTGATATTCTTCTTCAGCGTCATCCTCGCTTTCATCTCTGACATTAAGATTCATTCCTCTGCGAATCTCTTCTTGCAATGCTCGCACTTGTCTCTGCAGCTCTCTGACCTCAGGTGTTACAACACCAGCTCTTCCGCCACGTTCCCTTCGTGGAGGCATTTTCGCGATGCGCGCTGAAACCCTAGCCACGGTCCTGGTGCAAACTGCGTCACAGTCGGTGATCTGTTTACACACTCAAGAACTCCTGCTCTGATACCACTTGATGAAGGGTGCTCCCCTTAATACCACAAACACATAACAGATATAGAGAAACAACAACAATATGCAAGAACAGAAAATTGGCTTCTTATTATCTCCACAAATGTGGAATTACAAACTTTCAGAATTACAATATGCAAAGCCACATGGGCATTCCCTTACAATATTCTGTAGGACAAAGCCTCGAGCTATTACCCAGATCTACTACCCAGAACTATTCTGAATTGCCTAAGACAATAATACAGCCTTCCTTATATAGGCAATTTTTCACCGCCTGGGAAGGTTCCAGAATTTTAGCCAATAAGGCCGACCAAACTTAGAATTATTTTTATTTTACATTTCATTACATCATAGTCGGCTCAAAATAAATTTTGAAACCCGAACAGAAATTTTGAAGAAAAATTATTTTCCGCCATTTCAAGTGACCCAACTTCCGAAGACCATAAGTCATCACCAGTTGACCCGATTGACTATTGTAACCCCATTTCGGAAAGGGCGCGAGGAGCTCTACAACGTTCAAATCAAGCAAGCTTCAGTCAGCCCAAAATTTGACCTCATCTGGGGCCTTTAAAGCCTTCAAAACTGAGTTCAAAGTTTCTGTCCCCTGCTGCCAATACCGAAAATCTTCAATATCTTCCAATATACACTTGATCTGGCAATGAAACTTTACTGGCAGACTTGTATGACCAAAATGAACCTCCAAGAAAGAAATCAGATCATTCTGAGCACATACAAAAATTACCAAAAATAGTAACTTTCCATAAATAGCAGCTCTGCACAAAATAACCCTTATTGAATATAAAAACAGAAATATTTTTTTGGGTGATGCAAGATTGCTCTTACACCCAGGATGCTCTTGCATCAATCACATTGCAAAGATTTGTGAGGATTTGAATTAATTGAGGGTGTACCTATTGCAACATGCTTGCTACAAATGTCTGGCCGCTCCTAAAATTAGTTCACTATGTGTATGTTTTCTACTATCAATTATGGAATCGAGGGTACTTCAAAGTCGGAAATACAGACAATGTGGAAGACTCCATTATGAGGTCTTTCCGTGAAACTTCAAAATCTAGTTGCAAAGCAATAACTTGGAGGAAGCTCTACTAGAGCACATTGATGAGGTCATGTTTTCTTCCATGTTTATATGCCACTCACAGGAGATTAGGGCCACTATTCAGACCGTTATTGGAGAGGAAATATTAGCTCTACATTCGTGACATTTCATTTTCCCATCATAGGTTGTGGCCATTTTTCTTTCTAATGCTATGGACCTAACTCAATCGGTGTCTCTGGTGACATGCCTGGCCGCTAAGGTGGTTAATCCCAAATTATTGTAAGATAATGCGCTCATGTGTGCTGTGTAGTGGTATGACCTATGGGAGGGTTTGGCTTTGGTTGGGGGCTTATTCTCACACCATGATTTACTATCCAATCATGACTACATGCTCACTTATGAAAGAATTAAACGTTCGTTGGGGTTACATGATGCTAGGTTTGCTGAAAATTCCCTTCATATTTCAAGCCGTAGACTAGGATTTCACATGGTGGACCAAGTTAAATCTTGGGTAAATGCTCTGTTGGACATTTTTGAGTTCACAAATTCTCCTCCTCAACGAGCCCGCAATCTTTTGTTGCCTCGGCGTCCTCAAAGTGATCATTCGCTAAGAAATCTTGCAGGTGTTCCAGATCTTAATGCTCATCCCACAGGTTTGGTTGATGGGGGGCACTTTGATTTTTTTTAGGGTCCCACTTTTGGCCGAGATGCTTCTTTCTCATCAGCCATGCAAGATATGGACTTGGTAGTGGCTTGTCACTCGGTCTGTCCTGCGGATGGTAGGGAAGTGCGCCCGATGGTGACTGACTCGGTCCTTGGGGTGCTACTACCTTCTTCTAGTTGGTCTCCGTGCCCTTCAACAAATTTCCCTATTTCTAGTTGGGATCTCACTGACATGGCTGACTAGATGATGTGTAATATGGGAACTACTTTCTTTTTTTCTCTTTTTCTACTCTGGATGCCAAATCAGTGTTGTATTGATAAATTATGATTTTGGCATCTAGACCAATTTTGTATATCTTGTTCAAGGATAGGTTAGGGACAAGGTTATGTATTTCAATCTCTTTATCTTGCTGGTGTGGGGGCTTCAGATGTATAGCTTTCAGGGATTTTGTGGTTTTCTTACGGAAAATTATATGTAACCGATCATACTAAATATCATGCATGTATATGACAATGATTCTCAGGTTTCTTCCAGATTCTTCCACGAAGGAGTCTTTGAATCAGTTTATTAATATAATTATGGTGGCTAGTCCACTTTGGCCTAAACAAAAAACCCAATTGGTAACTATATAAATGGTTAGTTGTGGTCATTTTTAGAAGAGCATGTGAGAGTAGTTAGTCTATTTTGATCGTAGTTTTCTCAATGGTTGGAGCACCTCTAACTTCAAATTCAGATAAATCTATGTAGTGCAAAAATGGATAAACATCCTCTAATAGGAAATGGAAGAGGATCATATTTTGTTCCTCATCTTGCTCACTTTTGTGTAGCAATGGATCAGATTTTTAACTTTCTTGAGAGGAATATTCTGAGGATGAAATTTCCCTTCATGTAAATATGATCAAAATCTTCAAAAAAAATTGTGTGAAAAGAAAGTTCATCCTCATTGAAACAATATATGATGTTGTTTCACTCAATTCTTGGATCTCTTCTCCTATTTTTGAATCTTTTAAGCATTATAGAAGAAGAGATCAAAGAAATAAGAAAAAAAACTCCTCTACATCGCTTATATATTGACAACATTTTTGTTGATCTATTCTTCTTTGTTGTGTCACTGTCCTTCTCTACATCCTTTATTTGATCTTTCCATTGGTGAATTTCTATTGGTAACATTAATATCTGATTTTTCATTTTCTCCAACTATTTATTCTTGTAAAAACTAATTGTTGTTAAACTTAAATTTTAACTTTCCACTTACCGACAATCTCAAAAATTGTGAAAATTAACAAAACTAATTGCCCCTTTAAGATATCTACAATGAGCTATGGGAATACCTAATTAATGCTCATATGACTTCATTAATCTCTTCAATATTAGGAGTCTTCATATATTTTAATTTTTCATCGTATTTTTCCTTGAATGTTCTAAACTTTTTTTTTAAATCTTCAAACTACAGTAACTCTTTCTTCATATTTTGCACTTTTTATTTTGCTCCTACCATCTAGTCTATAGAATCTTTGTTTCATTCACCTTGTAGGACATATTTAAAATCTCGTACTATATCATCTATACTCTACATTTTTTCTTTAACCTCCCAAAATATGCATGAGGTTGATTTAACAAAATCTCCAGCATGTTGAAGTAATGTATTCATAACTTCTCCTCTTTTGATTATCGTATCCTTAATTTTATTATATGTTTTGATCACCAAATTCATTTCTAACATCTATTCAAGTCAGTAATCCCTAAATATTCTAGCTCAAAAATTACTACCTTAAGGAATTTATTAGGACAATGTATGTACTTCATAATGCACAGAACTGGGAGACAATCATCTTACATGTACAAATTGTGTACCCAATGCTCATACCCACCTCTTAGATTCAAATATCATATTATATAAAATTTTTAGTTGATTGTCTATAGTGATACAAGGTCGTCATATTTCTAATTACTTCCTCTTCAAAAACCTATATATCTTTCATCTATTCCAAAGAAGGTGATACAAAAGTGTTACAACCTAAACATTTAATCCCTAAGGTGAGTGTTTCTTGAAAACTTAAAGGGGCCAAGTAGTCCAATGGTCCTATAAAGTGACCAATATATTTCTTAAGCCCATTTACTTGGGTTAAGAGATCCTCCTTGGTATTCTCATTCTTTCGCATTCATTTGAAAATGGTGACAACCTCCTACAAAAGGTTCTTCTCATGTTCCCTTGTAGGCACCTTGAGGAAAACCTCTTTCAATTGATAGTCCTCTCTTGTAAATATTCTTCATACTTTTCAATAGTGGTAATGGTTATCTTAGCCTTCCAGTGACCTTTTTTGTCTATAGTTACCTAAGATATCTTCCTTTCCTTTTTCCTGGGCTTGGTAGGTTTGAATGTTTCACCCAAAATTGTTAAGTCTTTGACTTTGACTTTTGGATAACTCCCTTTTTCTTTCATGCACTATTTGATATAGCCACATCAATGTGGTGCTTGTAGTGGTGTTTAAGTCCCCATGACTAGTACATTATCTTTTTCTTCTTCTTGAAAAGTAACTTTGAGCTAGTTTGAGAACTTCATCAAATAAATAGATGCCCATATCCAATTTCAAAGCTCTCATTTTTCTCTAGGATGGCAGGGCGGTCAGTGATAGGGATTTATTTTTTTGTTGAGGGTTCAACTTCAGCTAAGAAACAAGAACTATAATTTTTAGGCTTGATATATGGACTCGATACCTTATTTTCAATACATTAAAGTACTATAATTTTCATGCTTGATGCATGTCCATGTCCTATTTCCAAAGCTTTCTTTCTAATCGCACCATTAGGAAGGATGCTAACAAAGGTTATATAAATTAGTTTTCACCTGCCAGTGGCTTTTCCCTAAAACTTCTAGAAACCTCTTTTGACTGATGTAAGATGTAGAAGAATTCAGGCAATCATGAGTTGGACTCGTCACTGAAACAAAATCTCAGTGATCAGATGCAAATGGAATGGAATTCCCTGAAAACCACTCTCATTTTTACTTCTTAGCTAATTTCATAAGCTTAAGTTTGAGTACTTGGCATCCTTCCTTGAGTTGTTATTTTAGCTTAATATAGGCTTGATGCATTAGATTTTATTTGTTTTTTGTTACTATCACTTTAACAGAAGCTTAGCGAGTTGCCACTGGTGACTCCATTGAATACAACTGTGGTAGGAGATATTTGGATCCTTGTTTGAGAGTCTCAGATTGTTAGTATGATAGAACCTTAGCATAACTTGAAACTCTATGGATGCATACTTCACTATAAATACTACTTGTCTAATGGAGGCTAGAATGCAATGCAATGATATTAGCTTTACCATTGCAATTATATCTAGGATCAAATGTCACTATCACCAATAATATACCAAAACACATTTGATTGTAAGTTCTAAGACCCTTCAACAAATATATTCCATGCACATCTTGCAAAATCTCAGTTAAATATTATCATGTATGATCCGGAGAGTTATGCTGGATCAATATTTCAAGAGTTTCATTGCAAATTTTGTTTTGTATTGCACTTTGAAGCTTAGCAAAGTACTCAACTATATACGTATAACATCAAATACTTACAGCCAAAGTTCAACAGGTCTGAAAAACAAGAGCATTCCCAAATTCAAAGGCCAATGACAATATAATCTTGTCTATCAGAAGCAATATTTAGTGACTACCTGTCAGAACAATAGGCAATTATCATTCAAATTTCCTATTTTACATGTAAGGACCTTGCTTTTACTATAAAAAAAAGTATAAGAAGATTTCCATTTTAAAAATTCTTGTTGGTGTTACTTTTTTTAAAAAGATATCATTCAATTTATGTTACATATTAGACCACAAATGTTTGAGATTTGGATAGACCATTCAAATACATAGTTTGTCATGTTATATCATTTTGATATTGGATTTTATGGTGATATTTTGAGTCCATATAATTGATAACTTCATCACGAGTTTGGAATATTCATCATCATGATTACATTAAAAACTATTTTAGATTTTGTTTTTCTTGACACTTAAAATATCAATATGTTGAGCTGTAGTAATATCACCTCCTTAAATTTTTTATCTACATTATGATTTCCCTATGAGTTCCTTTATGTTAGTATGTACGTACATAAGGGATTAATGAATAATGAGGGATAGGAAAAATATCTTGATACATTAGAGGGGAATATAGAATAACATACCGAATTTGAGAACAAAAAGTTGTGGTCAAGATTCCATAAGTTGTATACCAACTTAAACTCTTCCTACCTTATTGATCT